>PVIW01011338.1:0-38191 GCA_004026585.1 Noctilio leporinus
CCGGCCTGCGAACCAAAAGGTCGCAGGTTCGATTCCCCAGCCAGGGCACATAACCAGGTTGCAAACCAGGTCTCCAGTCAGGTCTGTGGCTGGAAGCAGGTGAAATGCAACCATACATTGATGTCTCTCTCCCTCTCTGCCTCTCTCCCTTCCCCTCTTTCTGAAAATAATGAAATAAAATCTTTAAAAAAAAAAAAATATTACTCAACCATAAAAAAGAATAAAAGCTTACCATTTGAGACAGCATGGGTGGACCTAGAAGGTACTCTGCTGAGTGGAATAAGTAAGTCAGGGAAAGACAAATACCCATGATTTCACTTATATGTGGAATCTAAAAAACAAAAGAACAAAAACAGACTCACAGATACAGAGAACTGAGCGTTATCAGGTAGGAGAGGAGTTGGGAGCTAGGTGAAAAAGGTGAAGATGTCCATGAGTCCTTTTCTCTTTTTGCTCAACTCCACCACCCACTAACCCTACCCCTACCACACCGTCAGCTTGTTCTCTACAAGTCTGTCTCTATTTTGCTTGTTAGTTCAGTTAGTTCATTAGATTTCACAAGTGAGTAAAATCATTTCTTTCTCTTACTGGCTTATTTCACTTAGCATAATGTTCTCCAGGTCCAACCATGCTGTTTCTCAAAGGGTAAGATTCTCTTTTTGGTGGCCAAGTAGTGTTCCACTGTGTAAATGTCCCATAGTTGTTTTATACACTCATCTACTGATGTAGCCTTGGGCTGCTTTCATACCTTGGCAATTGTAAATAACACTACAATGAACATAGGGGTACTTATGTTCTTTTGAATTAGTATTTTGTGTTTCTTCAGATAAATTCCCAAAAGTGGAGTCACTGGGTCATAAGGCAGCTCCATTTTTAATTTTTGAGGTATCTTCATATTGCTTTCCTCAAGGGCTGCACCAGTCCACATTCCCCTCAGCAGTGCAAAAATGGTCCCCTTTTCTCTACATGCTTGAGAGCACTTATCACAGTGTGGTAATTGTTGGGGGGAAGGGGATACAGAGGGGATAAATGGTAATGGGAAAATATACAATAAAATAAAAATTTTAAATAATAAAAGGTGAAGAAATTAAAAAGGACAAATTGGTAGTCACAACATAGTCAAAGGGATGTAAAGTACAGCATAGGGAATATAGTAAAAAATAATGTAATAACTATGTATAGTGATAGGTGGGTACTAGACTTATTGGGGGAATCATTTTGTAAGTTATATAAATGTTTAACTACTATACTGTACCTCTAAAGTAATATAAAATGTCAACTATAAATGAAAAAATTTCATGTCTACCCAGAACATTAAAATATGATCTTATTTGGACATAAGTTCCTAGTAGATGTAATTAGTTAAGAATCTCAAGATGAAATACTCCTGGATTTTTGGTGGACCTTGAACCAATGATTGGTCCTGAGAGGAAGAGGAGTGGACACAGGAGACAGAGAAAAGAAGGTGATGTAAAGATGCAGTTAAGAGACTGGAATTATGCTGCCATAATCCAGGACCCCCCAGAAGCTGAAACAGGCAAGGAAGGATTCTGCCCCTGGAGCCTTCAGAGGAAGCACAGTCCTGCTAACACTTTGATTTTAGACTTCACCCAGAACTATGAGAGAATACATTTCTGTTGTTTTAAGTGTGTAGTACTTTGTTACAGCAGCCCTAGGAAAATATATTAAGCCCACTGGTTTTGCATACATGGATTCAACCAACTATAAATAAAAAATATTTTTAAAAAATTCCAGAAAGTTCCAAAAAGCAAAACTTGAATTTGCCACTACACTAAATCCATACAAATTAAGCGATGCTGTAGTCAATATAATAATATAATGCTTTTTTATATAAGGGACTTGAGCATTTGTGGATTTGGATATGAACAGTGGCAGGTGTGGGGAAGGCTGTTAGGGGAATGGGTCCTGGATCTAGTCTTCTGAAAATACACCAAAGGATGACTCAGATATACTCCCTAATTTCTGATTTTATTAAAATTCCAACCTATTTTCTTTCTCCACTTGAGTCTCTTCTGTAAAGTGAGGGTATTTTACAGTATGACTTCCAAGGGCTCTTTCAGCTTTCTGATCTCTTGCCCCATGGCTCTCACACCAGGGGAGTCACCTGGATGCATTATAAAACACTGATGTCTGGCTCCTATCCCTACAGCTTCTGGTGTAACTGGTTAAGGGAGGAGCTGGGGCACGGATGTTTTAAAACTCTACAAAGGATTTAACTGTGCAACCATTAAGGAGAATTTCTGACCACAAAGGACTTTATTGCCTTGAATGCAGGAGCATCCAATCAAGAGCACTATCCAGAAAACTGCCTTTCATTCTTTCATAATTATGTTAAATAAATATCACCACCTTGCAACATCATGAGTGAGGAATGCTCTGTCATAGCAAGGAGCAGGCTATAGCCTGGGTGGGTGAATTTCCAGCAGCCTGATCCTTGCCACAGAGTCATGGCCATGTGACCTGCAATGGACAGTCTAGAAGCATATGATGGTTTCTTGGTTTCCCACAAGTTGGGGGTCCCCTGTCCCAGGTGCAGGAAGTAAAATGTGTTTACTGATTCTTGTGCATTTCTGAGAAGGGACAAATGAGGAACATTCCTAGCAAAGTCTCAGCAATGGAGATAGACTACTGTACTTTGGTGGTTTGGTACAAAGTTATCACATAGTCCTCTCCCAGAATAAATTTAGTTACCAGTGACAACTTGGCCGTTATATGTTTCCATCTTTTTTCCAATATGATGTAAAACTCAAGCAATAATGTTTTGGCAAGCACTGCCCAGAACCCTAAGTGGCACCTTTCAAATCTAGGCTGACCTCCCACAAAGCTTCTAAATGGATATACCTTAGTATGACCTTGACTATTTCAGCTTGCCAAAGAATATTAATGAGAAATGGCACAGTCAGGCAACCACTTTCAACACAGCTTGACCAAGAGAATTGGTGTCAAAAAAATGAGACTGAATGAACATTCTTAGAGGCTTAATCCTCTTGAGATAAAAGCTGAGAGCCCTTTTTACATGGAGCTTAAGGAGATGAGTTTTGTCAAGATGGGCACGTGGGGTGGGAAAAACATTGGTGGAGTGAATGACTGAAAATGGTAGTTTTTTGGCCTGAATCAACAAGCATTTAAGGAAACTCCTTCAATACTCCCATTTTTATTCATTTGTTTGAAAATGTGAGTGCCCACTGTGTGTCAGATATTGTGTTAAGTGATGGTTTTTATGGCATTTAGCATAAGCTGTATTATTTGCTAAGACTAAAATTCACTTAACTCTCAAAGGTAAATTTAATTGAATACAAATAGAACTGTCAATGTGGGAAATTTCACTTTGGGCATGTAAGTAGTTTAGCAGAAGACTTTTGCTCATAAACTAGTTAAATATCACTTTAATCCTGGCCTAAGTGTTTCTGGGAAACACTGACCTGGGGTCTCAGGCCTCTGTATATGCAGATTTTCCTCTCTTTATAAAGGGCATACCTCTAGGTAAAATCCATACTTAGAAATCCTTGCCTAACACAAGAGAAAGGAAAGGTATAGCTGTGTTCATTACTGCTCTCAAAAGCATTTTTGCTGAGGTCATCTTTTGTTATGATACATGCTTATGTTTAATTTATCCTGATATCCTGATGCAGAGTGGTAAAACAGAAGGAGTGCAAGGCTTAAATCCTAAAGTTAAGTTTTATTCAAGATTGAACATATTACTTGTACAGCTTTGAGTAGGACTCAATCTTTCCAAATTTCTGCAGAATGTTAATAATATTTACCCCACAAGGCTGTTTTGAAGATTCGAGATGACAAAGACTTAGTGAGGGCAAGAATACAGTCTTTTGCTGTCCCTGATATTCCCAAGTAAAGGTATATTATGTGCAAATGATATACTATGTATTATATGTAGAAAACTATAACAATTAAAATTAAAATTAAAAAATAATTTTAAATTTTTAATAAAGAAAACTATACATAGATACCAATATTAATATTTATTTCTACCTGAATTCTTCAGTGCAAATAACTAGACTAATAAAAAGGGTAGATCAGAACAGCTCGAAGGCTGTGAGAATATTCTGATTTTATGAGTGTGGGTGTATGCATGGGAGGCTTCCCATGTATACTTAGGCACAGATTAAAGAAGCTAAAGTTATAAAATTCATACTCTCCCTAATAATGAATAACAAAGCCAATGCCTTCAGAGAGGCAGCAAACTCTTAAGGATGAGCCCCTCTTCCAAAAAGTCCTGTTTGGGGGTGATAAGGAAATAAGAAAGCGAAACAGAGAAATGAGGATGTTGTTGGTACATTTGATTTCTTTAAACGGAGACTCAGTTTCTTAGCAGCAGAAATGAGAATTCCTTCCACAGTGCCCCTCTAGAGAGCAGGTTCCTGCCATGGTTCTAGCATCCAGCATAGAATCTCACATCTGGAAGATACTCATCCTGGTTTTGCTGATAGAGCCAGAAAGGTTTCCTGTTATTAAGCTGTGAATTCCCTAGCTGCAATACTCACAAACAGGGTCTCCTGAGTTACACTCTGTAATTTTGCTGGACTAATGGTCTGCCTTGTATATGGCAGCTCTTCAAGTACTAAAGATAACTTTTGTGTCTTTCTCAGGTCAAATTTCCCCAGGGTCCTCAATGTTCTGAAAACAATGTAACTTCAGAGGTTCCAACCCATTCCGCCCAACCTCTTGGTGGCCTGCTCTCGGCTTCTTTCTTTACTATATCTTTTCTGAGATGGCTGCAAAACAAATGAAGTCACAGAAGAACCCACACTAAAGAAGAGTGCTTCTGGATCACTGAGAATTACTATTGTAACCTGGTGGTCATCAATTTGGGGAACAGCTTTAACAAGTAAATTTTAATCACATCATCTTATGAGTTTAATTAAATTAAAGTAGCCTAAAGTGTCATTATTAAGCAATCTTATCCACAAGGGAGGTTCCCACTAAAAGGAACCACAGGAAAATACTGATGATAATTTTAGTGTATTGAGAACATTTGTGTCCCTGTTAGACTTGAAGTAAAAAGAGAAAAGGTCCATACGTATGTGTGTATAGTCCCCAAAATGTGTTCCATAAAACATTAATTCTGTTGACTATTTATAGGAAAAATTACACTTTCAAATAGAAGGTAAATTATTTGATTCTAGGTTCACACTCTTAAACGGTTCATTTACTGAAAGTGTTTTGAAAGTCTTCAATATGCTCCTGTGCACTGTGCATGCTGCAGAGGGCGGAAGAGAACAGACACGGTTTAGCTACAAGATATGGATTTCTTGTAGTATCTTCTGTGTGGAACATTGCACAGAAACATTTGAGGAAAAGCTGCATCAGATCATCAACCTTGTAAGGCTGCACACTGGGGGATGACTGCCAGTAGAGTGGTGATCAGGAGCCCTACAATGCCCTCATTTGTGTGCACATAAAAACAACAGGGTCTTGACCAGAGAGACCCCCAGGAGCCACTTTGTCAGCTTTTTGTGAGTCTTCACCAAGGGTTTCCTCATAGGACTAACTAGAAGTTCCAAAAGTAGCATGATACTTTCTTCACACTTTTTTTTTTTTTTTTTTTTTTGATAAGTAAACAAACTTCTGGATTCAAATAATCAGTTCAGTTCTCAAGTGGGAATTTCTTGCAGAAACTCATTTAGTGGTACTATCAGGAAGTGTCGTCTATGAGGAATTATGGAAGTACCACAAATCAGGAAGGCGAGCAGCTGCCAGATAGCAAACCAGCTGGGGTGTCCAGGTGCCCTACCAGGACTCACCTCAAGCTTACCCTTTTTGTGGTCCTGCATCCCTATTACCTCTGCTTCTTTTCCATTCTGAGTTACTTTGTGAGGTTCCTTTTAACTAGATGTCACTGACTTGAAATGCTGCAGATACTAGGGCTAGTGCATAAGAGTAATACTACTACAATGTTTACATGAATATTAGAACTCAAAGCAAACATGTATGGGTGTCTAGCACATGCTTGTCACTTTTACACACATGATCTCATTTAAATTTTAAGACCATCTTTCCAGGTACTATGTATATCCGCTTTTCCAATAAAAAGGCTCATGGAAGTGAAGAAATGAGCAAGGAGTAGTAGACACTGATGGCTGATGCAAAAGCCCAGACTCAACTGCCACATCTTTTCAAGTCCCAGTTGACAGCCTCACGAACCTCTAGAATATAGAATATTCCTTTCCTTTGGAATATTTCACATAGAACACAACCCATACAAATAGGGAAGCCTCAACCAAAGTATTATAAATGGGGAGGCAGAAACTATCTTAAATCAAAGTCCAAATTTCCAAATAATATGACAAAATATACAAAAATTTAATAAAGAGGTGAAGGTCAAGAGCTTAGAGATCAAGTAGCTTCAATGATAGACCCAAAAATAGTATTATGCAGAGCCAAGGTGCATATGGCCCTAAAGCATTACTTCACTGGAGGTCCAGTGTGGGAAGCAAAAAAATGGAGAATGTGGTAGCAAGGACAGAACAGCAATACTCAAAGTAAATGGCTTTGAAAAGATTTTTTATATCTCCTAAGTTATTTTAAGTATAATATTCTGGCATACAATAGGCACAAAGCATTTTTTAAACTGCCAACTATTAATAATTGATGGCAGGTTGTTGGAATTATAATTTCTTAATGGTGAATAGTGCTTACTACGTCTAGGCTCATCACACCTCTTCTCACATGAAGAGAAGGAAGATTTGAAACTCTAGTACTTAACTATCTCTTCTCTTATAAAAAAATTCTTAGATACAGAGAACAGATTGATGGTTGCCAGAGGTGGAGGACGAGAGGAGGGCAAAATGGGTGAAGGGGGTCAAAAGGTACACACTTTCTGCAAATTAAAACCACAATGAGCTGTCACCTCACACCTATCAGAATAGCTATTATCAATAAACCAACAAACAACAAATAGTGGCTAAAGTGTGGAGAAAAGGGAATTTTCCTGCATTGTTGGTGGGAATGCAGACTGGTGCAGCCACTATGAACAATTGTATGGAGCTTTCTCAAAGAATTAAAAATAGAACTACCAGATGACTCAGCAATTACCCCTCTGGATATTTATCTGAAAAAATCTAAAACACTAATTTGAAAAGATATATATGCTCCTATGTTCATTGCAGCATTATTTACAATGGCCAAGATGTAGAAACAACCTAAGTGAATTGATAGAGACTTCTGGCCAAGATGAAGGTGTAGGTAGACACACTGCATTTGCCTCCACAACTAAGAAGGAATATGTCAATCTCAAAACTAGAGACAACCAGAAATTCTAGGAAATTGAGCTTCATGGAAGTCCAGCAACAAGACATAAAGAAGGAATACTCATCCAGACAGGTAGGAGGGACACAGCTGGGATAGAGAGGACTTGGTTTGGTGGAGCAGTTTGGCAGCTTGTGGTTTGACAGCACAGCGGCTGTGGTGGGATGGCAGCAGTAGTCTGTCTGCCAACAGAAAGCACAGTCACACATTTAAAAAACGTAGAGACACCTGGGGAGCACTCCTAGCACCAGACCAGACAGCACAGCTCCCAGTTCCAGCACAAGGGGAAAAATAAAGCTTCATTGCTTCTGACTGTGAAAACCAGTTGGGGTTGGGGCAGAGCAAGAAACTGCCA
Organism: Noctilio leporinus; assembly: GCA_004026585.1. Taxonomy (NCBI): domain Eukaryota; kingdom Metazoa; phylum Chordata; class Mammalia; order Chiroptera; family Noctilionidae; genus Noctilio; species Noctilio leporinus. The sequence goes on from PVIW01011338.1 coordinate 7,643, forward strand.
GTCTCTCAACAGAGTCCATTTGTTTTGAGGCCCCCACAGTCCAAGAACATAAGCAGACCCACCCACTCTGGGAACACAGGCAGGGCAACAGCTAGAGAGGCATCAGTCCCATATGGAAAGTGGGAGAAGTGCCTGGAAAAGGTGCAAGTGCTGAGCAAGCAGCATTGTTCACTCTCAGATCCCTCCCCCACATACAGTACCACAATGTGGTGAAAACAGGTTGCCCAGTAGTGAATACTTAAGGCTCCATTCCTTAAAATGTAACACTTTTGACAGCTCTACTTAAGACAAAGGCAAACACAGCAGCCTGTCAAATTGAGGAGACAGAGAAGTAAGGCCTATAAAAGGAAACAGATCAAGATTCCAGTGATGATAAGTGATGAGGAGATAGCCAACCTAACAGATGCAGAGTTCAAAACACTGGTAATAAGATACTGATAGACATGACAGATATGCTTGAGTATGGCACACCAGAAGGGAAGAAGTGAAGGCTATGCTAAGTGAAAAAAAGGAAAATTCACAAAAAAACCAATGGTGAAGGGAAAGAAACCACAGTTCAAATAAATAATTTGGAACATAAGGAAGAGATAAGCAATCAACCAGTTAAGAATGAGGAAACAAGAATTTAAAAAATCAGGAGAGGCTTAGGAACCTCTGGAATGACTTTAAACATGCCAACATCCGACTCATTGGGGTGACAGAGGAGATAAGAAAGGGCAAGAAATTGAAAACTTGTGTGAAAAAATAATGAAGAAAGACTTCCCAAATCTGGTGAAGGAAATAGACATATAAGTCCAAGAAGCACAGAATCCCAAACCATCTAGACTCAAACCACACCAAGACACATCATAATTAAAATGCCAAAGATGAAAGACAGAGAATCTTAAAAGAAGCAAGAGAAAAAAAAAAAGAGTTACCTACAAAGAGGTTCTTATAAGACTATCAGCTGATTTCTCAAAAAACACTTTGCAGGCAAGAAGGGACTGGCAAGAAATATTCAAAGTAATGAATAGCAGAAAGGGCCCACAACTAAGATTACTCTATCTAGGAAAGCTATCATTTAGAATGGAAAGGCAGATAAAGTGCTTCCTAGACAAGGTAAAGTTAAGGAGTTCATCATCACCAAGCCATTATTATATGAAATGTTAAAGGTACTTAAGAAAAAGAAGATCAAAACTATGAACATTAAAATGACAACAAATTCACAACTATCAACAATAGAATCTAAAAATATAAAAACTGAAACAAACTAAACAACCAGAAAAGAATCAGAATCATAGGTATGGAAAGATCATTGGGAGGGTTATCAGCTGGGAGAGGGAAGGGGGAGAAATGGGGAAATGGTGCATGGATTAGGAAACATAATTGGTTGGTATAAAATAGACAGGGGAGAGTTAAGAATAATATAGAAAAGGGTGAAATTAGGGAATTTACATGCACTTCCCATGGACATGAACTAAGGCGGGGGGGTGGAATTGTGGAAGTGAATGAGGGTCTTGGGTAGAGGGGAGCAAAGGGAAAAGAAATTGGGATAACTGTAATAGTACAATCAATAAAATGTACTAAAAAATGATGTGGTACTTATGTACAAGAGAAAACTACTACTCAGTCATAGAAAAGAATAAAATCTTACCATTTGCAACAACATGGATGGACCTAAAGGATATTATGCTAAGTAGAGTAAGTCAGACAGAGAAAGACAAATACCATCTAATTCCACTTAAACGTGGAATCTAAAACAAAATAAATGAATAAACAAAACAGAAACAAACTCACAGACACAAAGAACAAATTAATCGTTGCCAGATTATGGGGGAGGGTGGTTGGGGGAATGGAAGGGAAAAGTGAAAGGGATTAAAAAGTCAAATTGACCCTGGCTAGTGTGGCTCAGTGGATTGAGAGCCAGCCTTCGAACCCAAGGGTCTTTGGTTTGATTCCCAGTCAGGGCACATAACCAGATTGCAAGCCAGGTCTCCAGTCAGGTCTCTAGCTATGTCTCCCCAGCTGGAGGCAGGTAAAAGGCAACCATACAATGATGTTTCTCTCTCTTTCTTCCTACCTTCCTTCCCCTCTCTCTAATAATAACAAATAAAGTCTAAAAAAAAAAAAAAAAAAAGTCAAATTGGGAGTTATAAAAATAGTCACAAGGATATAAAATACAGCATAGGAAATTTAGTCAATAACATAATAACTATGTATGATGTCAGATGGGTACTAGATTTATCATGTTGATCACTTTCCAAGTTATGTAAATGTCTAATCATTGCACTCCTGAAACTAATGATATTATGTCAAGTATAATTAAAAATAAATTTAAATAATGGCCAAAAAGGTTAAAATTTCCAGTTATAAAATAAAACAGTCCTGGGCATAGTTACTAAGGTTAATAATACTGTATTCATATTTGAACATTGCTCAGAGAGTAAACCTTAGAAGTTCTCATAATGGGAAAACAATTTTGTAATTCTGTGTGGTGATGGATGTCAGCTACACCTATTGTAAATATCAAATCACTACACTGTATATCTGAAGCTAACATAGTGCTATATATATGTTAATCACTTCTCAGCCTTTTGGCTAAGATCAAGTGTAGTATCTGTTCTTATCAGTTTAGATATGTTAATTACAGCTCAATAAAAATTTTTATAAGAAAATAACATTTACAGTAACTTTGGAGAGAGTCATCTACTTGCAGCAAGTGATGACTGGAAAGAATACTTCAAAAGACCAGTAAGACAAGGAAATGAGGCCATTCCTGGTTTCTCCAAAAAGCCTTTATACTTTTAATTGAAATAAATTCAGAGATTATTAGATACGTATGCATTCAAAGTTAAAAGCAAAAGAAAAGAATCCATATGACTTCTTGGTTTTTGCAGTTTGGGATCATTAAAAAACAAAAACAAAGAACTCTACCAGAGTTTTCTCAAAATTAAGAATAAAAAAATGTAATAAACATAACATGGGAAATGTTTAAAAGAAAAGAACACCTTTGTATTTCAGAATGAAACATTATCTGATGCAGAATATATACAATAATTGCTCTATTTCAAAATAGAATTCCTTTTTCAAAATCAGAATTCATCACAGAAGCATGGGTTTAAAAAATTAAATTGTCAAGCCATGAATTATACTGCCATAAAACAAAGCGATCCTTTTCTGCATATAGACTACAAAACTGCCACATATGCAGATGAATGCTTCCATACCTCAGTGCAGTGGTGTATTTACTTGTATAAATATTTAAAGTCAGACCTTTGAATTTATAATGAAGTAGCGACCACTTTACAAAATAAGGTAATACTAAAGTTAGATGTATGACAAATAGAACTCTGTTCAGAATTCTAATTGCTGTTGTTGATATTTTAAAACTAAAAAACAATGATATTCAAGCCGTGGCTGGTGGCTAAGTGGATAGGCACCAGCCTGCAAACCCAAAGGTTGCTGGTTTGATTCCTGGTCAGGGCACATAACCAGGTTGCAAGCCAGGTCTCCAGACAGGTCTGTAGCTGTAGGCAGGTAAAAGGCAACCATACATTGATGTTTCTCTCCCTTTCTTCCTCTCTCCCTACCCTTCTCTCTAAAAATAATGAATAAAATCTTTAAAAAATAATGATATTCAGATTTCATCTTAATAAGCCTAATACATATGCAGAAATCTTAATATTTCTTGATGAAACAGTATTGCTAAACTTTTTAAATTATCAGACAAGATTCCTGTCTGGCACTTTTTACCCCTGCTCTTCTTTTAACAACATAATTTAATTACCACAGCAAAGAAATGAGTAAAATCAGGAATATCTCTAGTTTACCATATGATGACTGGGTGTTCCCCCTGGAAACTGACCTGTTCAAGCAGATCAAAGTGCTGAAAAGCTATGTGATGGGGTATGCTCACATGAGTAAATGTATAACATGATTACGAAAAATTCAATAGACATGGTTATTTTCCACCTTAGTTTGTGTTAACATAAGCTTGCAACATGCTTATGTTAATGATAATGTGTTTTTTAACTCTTGTGCTCCAGCATGTAGTAGTTGAACATACCTGCTCTTAGCAGAGTCCACAAAACACTAACCTAGAATGTTCTGATTATATAATAAGGTTGAATTCTGTGTTTGAAACTCTTAGGCAACCATAACTTTACCCATGATTGGAATCTTCGCTACCATGTTTTCTTCCTTGTTCTCGTCTCTGCAGCCACTAGGAACTTCTAAAAACAAACACATGTTCATAAAATGTATGTAAAGGTTGTATTTATGGACTAGGTTTTCATTTGTTTTTTTAACTATCATTCCTTTTATTTTTCAGTGTCTCCTTACCTCCTTTTTTTGGTTTATTTCTTACCCAAAATAGTACTGTTCCTTAAAGCAACCTATATTAAAATAAGGTATCTCTATGTTGTTTTCATGCAAAACAATTCTAGCCTGACATCTATCTAATTTGAATAGGGCTTAAAACAAGAGAGCCTTAAATCCTGTGTATGTATATCAACTTCTGATTATATTCTGAGCAACTCACAGCTGACTTGGAAATATCACTATAGTAGTTAACTGATATATCTTAATAGTAATGCTAAAATAATCACCATTTCTGGGTATAAAAATTTGTTTTTAAATTTTGGGAGGCAATATATTCATTGACTCATTTGTTTAGATTTTTATAATATTGTATTATAAAGGCAAGCTTAAAAAGAATGTTTATAAATTATAAGTAAATTCTTTTAAGAGATATAAAAAATTTCACATTACTTTATGTGAAGTAATTTATGGAATCATTTTAATGGAATAATCTTCATCTATGTAGGATGATCAAAATTATCTACTGCCTAGTGATTAGTTTTAAGATATCATTTTATAAAAATTTAAATTTATTGGACATTCAACATAACTACAATCTTACAATTAGGTTTCCTATTCTTGTTAGACTAAAAAAAGCATATATTTATTAAAAGGTGGCATAAAACAAATATCCTATTTTGCATATTAAAGTCAAATATTCTCTAGTCCTTTTTATTTTATAGGTACACTTTGAGAAAGAGGGTGTTGTATTAACTCTGAATGCATTTTTGCTGTGGACCAACCTTTAACAATAGTTACCTTGTTCTCTTGTAAGAACTCTGTTGAACCAAAGAGCGGGTTTTGCTTCCTTTATTCCACTATTGTCATTCAGAATAGATGGCAAACTGCAAGATGATTCATTACTGTGAAAAGCCGACCTATCCTCCCACTCTTCTATAGGGGCTCTTTTCAATAATGATGTTGCCTACAGTGTGTTTAAAAGAAAGCACAAAGAAATAAAAACAAACTATAGCTACACTCTCCTTCCTCTCAAAGACCCAGACTTCAAATACAATTTTAGGTTAAGCTTTACTTAGAATTTAATTTGCATTCTGATGTTTAACTGAAATTAAAATGTCTTCAAGATAAAGTAATATCTAATTATTTTCCAGCAGAATTTAATTTGTTACAACAACCTACATTAGGAATAATACATGCTTTTGTGAGGACTGAATCTTATGCAGAAGTGTTCTTCTACTTGTGAAGTAAATATGTACGTATATGAGATACGACCACCTCTGTTAATCTGGGCTGGTTTAGCCAAGATTTTCTTTTATTGCATGAATCCTTTGGCTTGGATTAAGAAAGAGATCTGGAAAAATGTGGCCCTATTGTATCCCCATCCTTCTATAAAGGACTTGTGAACTTCCCCCAAATGGGAAGGTTACACAAAAAGTTGGTGGCTGAGGAGACACTAATCAAAAAGAGAACTGTTTTAAATAATAATCTTTAATCAAGGATGTTCTGCTGTCAAGTCTGCTGAGGAGCTTGGGAAACTTAATTGCCATATTGCCTCCCTATTTTCAAAGTGCACTGAACTGTCTTACCCATATCACCTTATGTATCCTAGGCAGGATGGTGGGCACAGGTTTTGTCACAGCAAACTCGAAAGGCAGAGAAAAAGTGGCAGTTAACAGGTAAATACACATGTCTCTTACTTTTCAGGTCAGCATAAAAGTATGCTGGTAACAAGAGTAAAACCACCAATGATGACATCATCCTGCTGCCAGAGTGTGTTTCTTTCTTACTTCCTACTCAGAAGTGATTTGCTCAGGTGGTTGGGAGAAGAAACCTCAGTGTGGTGCTAACTCTTTATTGGTATCTGACAATAGTAGTTACATGGCAGTGTCCAACCCAATCTGTGCAAAATGGGGATAAGACACTACACATTAATAGGAAGACTGGGCTGGACAAAGCCTCACAGGTCATGTTAGTTCAAGAGCAAAGCAGTAACAACATAATTATCTAATGAACAGGAGGGAAGATAATAATCTTCCCTTGTAATTAACATGAAAGATGTCCTAACTGGGAGAATCACTGAGGTAGAACAGGGATGATCTGGCCTTGTAAGTTTGGTTTTGAAAATATAAAATCTCTGTCATTGGTGTTGGTATCCCTGCAAGACTCCTGCCCTCTGCCCTCTCTAGACTGGCAGGCTTCCTAGGCCCATGGCTTGTTCTAGAAGCTGGAGCAGCTTATTTCAGGATATTTAAGGAGTTCTTGTGTCCTTGGCCAAAGGGCTTAGTCTCAAGTTAGATTTGGTAGCTTTTCCTCTATCTGTTAAATAAAATCGTTAAAGGACTATTGAAGCTTTCCACATTTTTTACTCTAAAATTTGTAGACATAGAAATTGTTTTGCATTGTCAATGACTCAGGTAACTATTTACTAGTCTCTCCATGATAATACACAATTTATCTCACTGTTTAGTGTATCCCTTTCATATTACATCCTCTTTGCTTTAGCTGAATTTCAAATGGACTTCAAAAGAACACAGAATAAAATGTTATAATACTACTACAAAATCCTAATAAATCTTTATATGCTTGATAAGAAAACCACCACAGCCTTCAGTTCTACACTGAGCCCTCTTTTTTTTTTTTTTTTTTAACCATGGTGAGGTAAATGGTGAGTGTACTGCAGGTTTTCATTTATTTTGTATTATTTTATCCGATTTACCTTCATTATTCACTACTCATATTTCTAGTATTTCTCTTAGAAGATAACACTGTAGATAATTTCTCAAAGATGTGTATTTTATACCTATAATAATTTTGATGAATGATCAAATTACAACGTGAGAATGGAACATGGAGTCAACAAAGAAAGCAGCAGATATGCCCAATGGGTCACCATCCACCATAAAGGAATCCACAATATTTGCCCCCAACAAGCAGGGAATGATGAGAAGCAAGAACAGAAATAAAAGTCAACTTCAGACAAAAAACGGTATGAAGGTTTCTAGTCAAAAACAACTTCTGCAGAGTCAGGAAAACATCTGTATTATTTGCAGGTATTTTAGAAAGGTGTATTTCTTAGGAAGCCCCCAATCTAAATGAGTTTGCAGTCTAAGACTGATGACACTAACCCAGAGCAGCAACAGAAAAAAAGCTCAGAATAGTGAACAATGTGCTGCATATACCTCACACTGGGTTTGAAAGCACTCTGCAAATTGGAGTGCTATATTGGAAAAAAGCCACCAGACTTTTACCACAGGCCTTTTGATAGTGCTTAGGAATGGACTATGCATGGGTTTTAACTTATCTATTAACTCATAAAGACTCTCTTTGATTTCATTCATTTGAAAACCAGGGGCAAGGACTGGAGACTGTCTCACTGTTCTCAGCAGTATGAAGCATAAACCAATATAAATGAACTAGTCCTGCACTTTTCTGCCTTCTCAGGAACCAGCAGAAAGGACTCAGAAATTCAATGCTAAGGCACATATTTGCAAAATGACTAAATGGTGGTAACTCCATAGTCAGATCTTATGAACCATAAGAGGGTCCTATTAATTATACTTAGCAGGATACCTAGAGTTATTGGCTCAATTCTACTAGAATTTTTCTTAAAGTTCAGTTTAAATATGGATCCTGCTAAATCTAGAACCCCAAGAGTCATCTGGGTTGACTCTTAATTTATATCCAGAAACCTATCAATTGTGATACTCTAATACATAATTAAATGATGCTGTTAATGGAAAAGACTTTGTGTCCAAAATACCATTAAGAAACCCCCCCTCCTGAAAATCAAACTCATTAAAATATTGCAACATATTGTATAAATTTACAAAAAAATAGTTCTTGCCATTTAATAAGAAAAAAATATTGCTAACCTACTAGAAAAATGAGCAAACAACATAAACTGGCAAATTATAAAAGAAGAAATACAAATAGCTAACAAATAGGCAGGGGAAAATTAGACCTCAATTGTAAATATAAAGGTCAAATGAACAAAAAAATTTGAAGGTCATTTGTACTTCTCAAATTGGTGCTTAAAAACAAGTTGGCAGTATTCAGTTTCATAAAGAGCTCAGAAAATGATATTTTCATCCATTCCTGGTAACTGATGACCCTTTCAGAGTGAGCAGTACATAGCAAATGCCTGAGAGGTTCACGTAACCTTTTGTTGTGGGTGGGAATTAGGCTCTTCCACAGGGTCTCAAGGAAAGCATTCTAAGGATGCATGCAAGGAGACTGTGGTGTCCCATGGTTTATTCATGTGGAACTAGAAGCTGCCCCCTGGATTTCCAATTTCCCATCTCCCTCTGTTCCACCATGGAAAAAGTCCAACCACGTCGTAAGCAAGGCCAAAGCAAAAGCCAGTGCCGAGTTTCTGCTTCATGTTCAAAGTCCAGTCCAGTTCCCTAGCCCCTCATCTGGCTAGTTTAGCGTGTGTTCCCAGATGCAGTCTATTGCTGCTGTGTTGCAGTATTCAGGCTCTGCTAAACAGTTTCAGTCCCCATCCAGGTCGCTTAGTTTGTTCCCAGATGCTTCAGTGGCAGAATCTGGGTGGCTGCTGACAAGGTAGTTGCTAAGGCCATATGGGGTATGGATAAAAGATGCAGTGCAAGTACATGAGGCAAGTGTGTTCCCAGGTGTGTGTGAGAGAGACAGAGAGAGAGAGAGAGAGAGAGAGAGAGAGAGAGAGAGAGAGAGAGAGAGAGAAAGCGCTTCTTTATTCCCCTGGGATTATATTAGTTTGGGCTCAGGGCAGACCAGGTGCATTCTCAAAATTATCAATCAGCTTCTTAGACTTTCACAGGTCTGAATAGGTTTACACCTCTTCATTAGACTGGGAGGCCTCTATGGTCCAGCATCTCCCCCAGCCCCACCTAACAATCTGGTACCGGAAGGTGGAAAGGAGGAGTGTTAATTTCCTTGGTGGAATGCAATGCTGAGGAATCAGGCTTACATTCCTCAGTTTATTAAGTTCAATGTCTACCCCCTCATCTTATTTATTTATTTATTTGTTTATTTAGAAGGGAAGAGAAGGAGAAAGAGGAGAGAAACATTAATTGGTTGCCTCTTGAATGCCTCCAGCCAGGGACCTGACTCACAACCCAGGCATGTGCCCTGAGATTCAAACCAGCAACCTTTCAGTTCACAGGCTGACACTCAAGCCACTGAGCCATATCAGCTAGCCCCCACCCCCTTTTTAAAAGATTTTACAGGGGTGAGAAAGATAGGGTGAGAAACATCAATGTGAGATGGATCAATTGTCCCTTATACATTCTCTGACCTGGCATGGAACCTGCAATCCAGGCATGTGCCCTGATGGGAACTGAGCTGGTGACCTTTCATTTTGCAGGACAATGTCCGACCAACTTAACAACACCAGTTAGGGCTCTAAGTCCCTTTCACTCCTCTTCTCAATATCTAGTATTTAAACAATGGTGACACTTTGACCTAACAACTTTATATGCAGAAATTCATTCAAGGAAGTAAAATAGGTATTTGTGAAAACTGAATTGCTCAGATGTTCTTTGAAGCTTTTTTCTAGAGGAAAAATTAAAAGCAACTTAAATACTCAATAATAGGAGCCTGGTTAAAGGGACTGTGGAATATTCATATAGGGGTCTTCTGACAACCATATGAAATTGTGTAGAACATGTGATGATATGAAAGTTTACTGTGACAAGTCAGAAAAAAGAAGCTATGTATACCCCATGGTAATATATTAAATATCAAAAACCATATATCACAATGTCAAAAGGTTAAATATGGAAAGAGTCAGATAATGGACAACTTTCCTTACTTCTTTTGTTTAACATCCCAAGTTTGTGTGTTTTCTTCCCTGCTAGCTATTTTTAAGAAAACATACCCAGAGGAAGAAGAGGGGGAAAGGGAAGGGTCTAGTCGAGGAACATTATAAAGGACCCATGGGACATGGACAACAGGATGGAGACTGACTGAGAAAGCATGGGGGAGGTGGTGGGCAGGGGAGAGCAAGGGGGGGAAATTGTGACAATTGTAATAGAACAACAATTTTAAAAAGAAAGAAAAAAAGAAAACATATGCCAAATTGTAAAGAATCCAATTTCTGAGATGGGGTACAAATACTGTGGACGAAAAAAAGAAGGGGCACATATTAAAGCTGACAAGCTCACAAGAGGCCTGCATGGTGGTCTTACAAATTAAGAGATAGAAAGTAACCACGTAAAATGGTCTGAAATTAAAACTCTCTAATTAAAAGGAATTCATGGCAGGTAGTCATGTCCTAGGCTAGGATTTTCCCTGACAAAGGTTAGTCTTTACTTTAACTCAGCCTGTATGTTGTTTTTTTGCATGTAGGATAATGTACCTTTGGAATGTCAAAGTAATTTCCTTTTATCAGGTGGTTGTGTCAGAGCACAACCACCACACCAGAGCAAAGACCACAAATTTCCTCATTGTTATGGTTATTGTGTCAACTGTTGACTGTTAACTATCCTATCCCCACAAATGTAAAAGAATTAAGTGTCTATTCAGTTTATTTTTTATACAGTCCCAGAGGTTTCCCCTCTTTGCTTTATTCCACCCCCTAATCTATCATCAATTAATTTTATGTAAAACGTTATGTCTTTGCCTTTGATTCCACTGTAAAAAATAAATGATAAAACTGCCATTTTCCAGGGCATTTTCTCAACGAGTTGAGATTCTGCTTCCCACAAACTGTCATCAGTTTGGTTCAAATAAAGACATAAGACTTCTATATAGGTTTTGTAAGACAGTGGACAGAAGCCTCAGAATTTGGGGATGGGACTGAGGAGAGCACAGCCATTTTCCTGAGAGATGCCTTTGCATATCTATGGCTGGTAGTTTCTTAGTTATATAAATGGCTATGGCCTCACCACTGGGCCAAGGAGATAGGAGGGGCTTTGACCACAGAATGGTGATGAAAAAGCTTACAGGGCCTGCACGGGATTCTGTAAGTGACTAGGACTGGTCACCATACTGACTGCATCACAGGCTGTGGTCAGAGTTGAAAAATAAGACAGTAGCCACGTAAGGAGAAGAGCCATGTGATTTTGAAAGGATGTAGAGGGACCCTCACCAGTCCACCATGAAGTCTGTTGGGCAGAAGGGCTCCCATCCACCATGAGAAGCATAATAGAAAAGGCACACTAGAGGAGAATAATGGAACAGCAAGTTGTAGCAGTCATTTGGGAAGTAGCTATTTGGTTTGCAGTCAGGATCCGGCCATGCAGCCTAGGCTAGTAAGAAAGCAGTCATGCTGCTGCCTTGATCCTGCCTGCTCCACCTGACTCCAAAGCCACCAAAGATTCCACCTTGCAGACCTGGATTCTATCTGGACTCTTAGAACTCAGGACATATGGAGAGGACACTCTCTTAGGACTTGTGCCTTTCCTAGACTTCACCATGATCCAGTATAACATGGTACATGCTTTCCTGGACTATTATATGGAGGCTGATGACACCATACCCCAGATCCTGAAGCAGAGGGCTGACAGATAAGGAATGGGGAACTACTGGGTTTGGGGTTGGCTCATAGCTTATTGGGGAGCAAGGGAAGTGCTGGGTCTGATGGGAGAACAGGGCTCTGAGCTAAAGTGCTCACAGTGCCCCCACCCATTCCATGGTTGGAATGTTGTAAATAAAAATCTGTTTTACTCAACATTAATTGTTGGATCTTACATTAAGGTACCACATGAATGAGCCTGCTTTGCTCAGTAACAGTTTGAACAATTCTTACACTAACAATACAAAGGGAAAGTGAATGTAAAAACATTTAATAAAACTAAACTCTCTTCTATATGTAAATCAGTAGTAAAATGCAGATATAAAAAGGCAAGATGATTAAAAACAGGTAAGTAGACAATGACGTTTCCCATATTACAGATTTAACTGACCCTTTTTCAAGAATGTTCCTCTTATATACCAGAAGTTAATTTTTCAGTGTTTATAAAGAAATGCAAACGTTACCACTTGAGTTATACTTAAATTATGGAAGAGGAAGGGGACTTTATCTATTAATGTATAGGGAAAGTATTTTTATGGGCCAGCAAGTGAGTACTCTAGAGAGACAAACAAGAAACAAGCCAGTTATTTAGGGAGAGGTGAAGGGGTTTCTGTAACCAGTCACATGTTTGTCTGATGTGTGTGTAGTGGAGGACAAGACAGATCTATTCTACCAGTGACACCAGCGGACTCTGCTTTGCCTGGAGTTCTTCCACGCAGAAAGTCATCACTTAAAAGAAAGAGTATTAAGACACTTTGTATTTTAATGAAGCACCCACCTCATTTTTTTTCATATAATTACACATTTTTCTGATTTAAAGCATGCAGCTCAATTATGTAATTGCCTAACAGGTTATGCGGGTGCTGTATATTTTACCTAGTCTCAGGGGACATAATCTGAGTTTCAGGGCTTTAATGATGTATTTACTCAAGAGATGGACTGACTCCCACTGACAGTAAGGGGACCCACAGGTAAACATCATTTACATATGGCTATTTAATCAGCCATTTACCTAAGAGTTCAAAGTAAATATTTCTGAGCTTTATTAGACTCTTCCTGAAATAAGTAATTAACTGCTAGTAGAGATTTCTTAAATTTTGAAAATTTTTTACTTTAAGAATTTTATCTACAGAGAAATATTTAACCCATATGATTTACTAAACATACGGCATACACAGTTTCAACACAGGGAAACGACTCAAAGGTACTTGATTTTGCTATTTGTAAAAGGATGATGCTTAAAACAAAACAGTCCTAAAACTCAGAAAAGCATTTTTCCTAAAGCTCCCAAGTCTGGCTTGCCCATAGTATTTTGGTAAATGGGACTGTGCATTTCTTTGGGGGTATGCATTTCTTCATTAGAATCTGTTTGTGAATTGCTTGCTTACTTCCATCTTTAAGGATACATGTTATCATTAACTTATTGGTAATTTTTATGATTGCCACTAAGATGAGATCATGATGACTTAAAAAGGAACAAAGTAGAGTATCATTTGATTCCTAAGTTATTAGTTGGGCAGGCAAGCCCATCTCATTAATAATAGAGTCGTTATTGGAAAATTATAAGTGGATTGGTTATCTGCAACTTGGAATATGTTTTCTAATATGAACAGCACCCTTAAAAAAAGATTATAGATAGCAAAGGGCTTTAACCAATACTTATTTTCACCCTTGACACAGATGAGATGTAATGTACTTGCTGAAAACAATACATACTATATGTATATATTTAGTACTATAAAATGTACTACATCAAATGGACAATGAAATTTGAAAACAAAAGTCCTTAAATGTTTCTTAAAGAACATTCATACAAATGGTATCATATCTCAACCAGAACAAAAAAACTATGTTATTTACTGTCACACATAATGTAGTAAAATGAAAATGTGTGCAGTAAAAATATACACATGGTGATTTTTGAAAAGGAGCTTGTGATCCTTGAGAGGCACATGGGAGTTGTAATCTATAGCTGCAATAGTTGATTACAGAAGAAAGAATAGTGAGAGGAAGGAGACTAGAGGAGAAAGAAAAAGAAAGGACAGAGGATAGAGAGACAGGAGAAGGAAGAGAAGGGAGATGAAAAAGAGAGAACAAATGAGGAAGGGGGGAAGGAAGAGAAAAAGCAGGAAGACAGGGGAGAGAAGGAAGATGAGGATGAGGATGTCTGAAACAATATAGTATGAAGGTAACAACACATGTGAATTTGGGTTGGTGGACATAGGACTGGTGGGTACACTCTATATATATATGTTTGATAAGCTTTTAAAAGTCCTACTATCTTTTAATTTAATCAACAAAGAAAGGGCAAGGTCTTGAGAAGAACTGAAGGTACTCTGAAATACTTAAGGGGACATGGCAGAAGTTCTGGATCACACAGCAACACAGGTGTATGACTCTGAGCCAGAGGTGGCAAGGCTTGCATCTAGGAGGGGCACATTTAGAACCCTTGAACTGGGTGGTGCTTACTCCTGGCCAAGATGGAAACATAGGCAGGCATGCTTTGCTTCCTCGCACAACCATAAGACGGATTACAACTACTCAAAACAAAAAACTACCAGGACACCCAGAAAATCTAAGTGTATGGAAGTCAAATAACCAAGGATTTAAGAAATATTCCTCTACATGAGTAGGAGAGGCACAGATGAAGAGCTGGCTGTGGCAGAGAGCACCTAGTACAGCAGTACAAGGTGGAGTGGCATCTAGTGGAATAATTGGGCAGTCCAACATTCACATGTGTTGGATAAAAGCTTGGGAGGACACCTGGGAAGTGATCCCAGCCCCAGGCCAAGCCACTCAGACTAGGTATTCAGCTCTGGGAAAATAAAGCCTCGTAACTTCTGGCTGTGGAAACCAGGGGGGCTAGGGTGAAGGAAGAAACTATCAGTCTCTCAGAAGTCCATTTAGAGGAATCCCATGGTCCTAGAATGTACGCAAACCCACCCACTCTGAGAACCATCACCAGAGCAATAGTTAGAGGAATGTCAGTTGCATATGGAAAGTGGGTGAAGTAACTGGAAAACTGACAAGTGCTGAGCAAGCGGCATCGTTTCCTCTCTGACCCCTACTATGTAGGTATTTGCCCCTTATAGTGTAATAGGTGTGGCAGCTCTACCTAATACACAGATGCAAACACAGGGAGACTGTCAAATTGAGGAGACAAAAAAGCCCAAATGAAAGAACAAAACTCCAGGAAAAGAACTAAGTGAAAAGGGGACAGCCAGCCCATCAGATGCAGAGTTCAAAACACTGGTGTTAAGGATGCTCAGAAAAATGATTGTGTATAGCTGCAAAATAAAGGAAGAAGTGAGGGTTGAAGTGAAATAAAGAAAAATATATAGGGAACCAATAGTGATGGGAAGGAAGTTGGTATTCAAATCAACGATTTGGAACATTAGGAAGAAATAAACATTCAACCAGAACAAAATGAAGAAACAAGAATTCAAAAAAATGAGAATAGTAAAAAGACTCTGGGACATCTCCAAAAGTGCAAACATCCGAATCAGGGATGCCAGAAGGAGAAGTGGAAGAGCAAGAAACTGAAAACTTATCTGAAAAGTAATGAAGGAAAACTTCCCTAATTTGGTGAAGGAAATAGACTTACAAGTTAAGGAAGCACAGACAGTTCCAAACAAGTTTGACCCAAAGAGGAGTCCACAAGACCATTATAAAAATATAGAGGGAATCTTAAAAGCAGTAAGAGAAAAGGAGTTATCTACAAAGGAGTTCCCATAAAATTGTCAGCTGATTTCTCAAAAGACACTTTGCAGGCAAAGCCCTGGCTGCTGTGGCTCAGTGGATTGGTGCCAGCATGTGAACCCAAAGATCACTAGTTCGATTCCCCATTCAGGGCACATAACCAGGTTGCAAGCCAGGTCTCCAGCCAGGTCCTTAGCTGGAGGCAGGTGAATGACAACCATACATTGATGTTTTTCTCCCTTTCTTCCTTCCTCCCTGCCCTTCTCTCTGAAAAGAATGTATAAAATCTTTAAAAAAAAAAAAAGGAAAAGAAAGAAAAGAAACTTTGCAGACAAGAAGGGACTGT
Source organism: Noctilio leporinus (assembly GCA_004026585.1). Classification (NCBI taxonomy): domain Eukaryota; kingdom Metazoa; phylum Chordata; class Mammalia; order Chiroptera; family Noctilionidae; genus Noctilio; species Noctilio leporinus. Next base: position 23,485 of record PVIW01011338.1, read on the forward strand.
CGAGGCAGGTGAAAGGCACCATACATTGATGTCTTTCTCCCTCTTTGCCTCTCTCCCTTCCCCTCTCTCTAAAAGTAATAAATAACATCTTAAAAAAAAAAAAAAAGAAGAAGAAGGGACTGGCAAGAAGTACTCAATGTGGTAAAAAGCAGGGACCTACAACTGAGATTACTCTATCAAGCAAAGCTATCTTTTAGAATAGAAGGACAGATAAAGTGCTTTCCAGATAGGGAAAAGCTAAAGGAGTTCATCATCACCATTTAATATGAAACATTAAATGGACTTATTTAAGAAAAAGAAGATAAAAACTGTGACCATTAAAATAAGCACAAACTGATACCATCAACAACTGAATCTAAAAAACAAACTAAGCAAACAACAGGAAAGGATCAGAATCATAGATATGAAGATTATATGGAAGGTTATCAGTGGGGAGGGGAAAGGGGGAGAATGAAGACAAAGACTGAGGGATTAAGAAGCATACTTTGTAGATACAAAATAGACAGGGTGATGTTAAGAGTTGTAAAGGAAATGGAGAAGCCAAAGAACTCATATGCATGTCCCATGTACATGATCTAAGGGGGGTTATTGCTGAGGGAAGGGGGGGTACCAGGTAGAGTGGGGCTAAGGGGAAAGCAACGGGACAACTGTAATAGCATAATCAGAATGCATGGCCTAAGAAAAGAATCCTTGAAATTTGTGCATGGTAAAAATAAAAAATTAAAAATGATTAAAGACGGAAAACCCTATATTATATATATGGATGAAAAACCATACTTTGAAAGAAGACAAATTGATGACATTAAATTTAGGAAAAGAGAGAGCAAAAATGGGATGGATGTAATATAAAACAATAAAAAAAAGTTTGATTACTTAAAAATTATTTTAGGAAAAGAAAGGTAATCTCTTTGACTATGACTTTTCTAGGGAATGACAAACTATGATAGGAACGCTCCAAATCTGAGCTTCTGGTTCCTGCCTTTGCGCTTCTCTTTGGAACTTGGCTGACTAGTTTCCATTTTCTGTTCAACATTTTCACATATTTCCCTCTGCATCAGCTCCCAAATCCAGTCTCTTTTCTCTTCTGAATCTTTGCAGGGCTCCCTCCTCCACATTAGTCCTAATATACTAGGTCTGTTCCAAAAGTATTGATATTGGCTCGACACTTTTGGGGCAGACCTCGGCAGGTAAAATTCCCTATGGCACTGTAGACTCTTATTATAGCTCTGCTCAAAAAACTCCTATAGCTTCCCAAAATCTAGTAAATTAAACATAAGCTCCCTAGTCCAGGCTGATCCTGCACTACTGGGCTTGGGACTACCTTGGAATTTCTTACCTACCATCCACAGCCTGAAGCCCACCCTTCAGCCACAAGGGATGGCTCTAGCTTCATTTCCTGAGTATGTGTTGGCTTTCCAGATTTGTTATTTGATGCATAATAGCCTTTCCCTCTTACTCAACCCTGTACTGAAAACCTGTCAAAGGCTTCTGTATTCGGAAGGTTCTGTTTTCAGAAGACATTGTTTGGTTAGTTTTATCCAGTAGCAGTGATCCTTCCCTGAATGTGGAAATGCCGAGAAGCTCAAAAACAGTGTATGAGAAAGGGTAGAAGGAGTGCTTCGCAATCAGCTAACTGGAAGGAAAGAAGCAACATACACAACCAATCCAGAATACAAGCAGACAGCCCAAGTTAACGACATAAAGGCCACCCCAAGAGCAACAAGAGGAGAAAATCTAGGAGACTGCAACAATGAACTCCATGAATCTCCTAACACAGAAGGGTGTTCAACAAAGGCAAAGAAGCAAAGCAGATTAATCCAAGAAGGGGGGAAAAAAAAGCAACAACAGACACCCAAAATGGGGGGAAAAAAATCAGTCCATCACCAAAAGGAAAGGAAGAATGCCCAGAAAGATCACCAAATGAAATAGAGGCACACTACCTATCAGACATGGAATTCAAAAGAATGGGGAGGAAAAGATGGTGACAGAGTAGAGAGCAGTGCTGATGGTGTTCTCGAGTACCAGAGCAGCTAGAGGACAAGATAGGGAGTGTGAGACTTCTTCAGGAATCTAAGAATTGGAGCGGTCAGCCTCTGGACACAGGGGAGCACAGCCCAGAGGCAGAGGAGACCAGCAGGACAGTAGGTGAGGCATTCCCGACTGACCGGCCGACGGGCCAAGGACGGCTCTGGGCAGTGGCGGCTTTGCCAAGAGGGGCATGTTTGAATGAGGCCAGCTCCGGGCTCCTTGGCGACAAAGTGCGGGCAGTGAGGACAAATGCCGGAGGGAACAAGGAATTGAAGGGGAGGGACTGTGTGAGAAACTTGCTCCAGCAACAGGGAGAGGAAGCTCCTCATGGGGCTAGAGGCCTAGGAGAAGAGTCCTGCGGGGAGCCAGAGTGGGGGAACAGGAAAGTGCACCGGCCGGGGCGGAGAGAGGGCTGAAAACGGTGTTGCTGGGCTACCTGGGAAACAGCAGCTAGAAGCCCCTGCGAAGGGGGAGGCCCAGCCCTGCGCAAACACACAGGCCCCCAGGCTCCGTAGAAACTCCAAACAGCGAGCAGGGAACTAGTAGCAGGGGTTACTGACCTGCCATTGCCAGAGACAAAGGAGGCACCACCCACGCCTGGGAGGGGCTCATCACAGAGGCCTCATAAAGGACTCCTTGGAGAGCCAGTTGGCTTGGAGGATTGGTGCCCACCCCGAGGGGGCGGGGCAGTGTAGGCAGACCCCGGACAGTGTTGACGGACAGGGGACAGGGGCGGCCTACTTCCGGAACTGTGGGGGCGGGGCCCATCGTCACAGGGACCAGCAAAGTTGAGGGCTGCCCTGCAGGGGTGCTCGGTGCTCCTCACAGGCAGGAATCTCTGCCAGGAGTGGGAGGGGGCACCCTGTGGGCTCCAGAACACCAGCAGCCCTAAAACCCAGCCAGACTGCAGAAGGCCCAGCCTACCTGGGGGCGGACACTCAGAATCAGCCCTGACTGGGACAATCAGAGGCCCTGCCACGTGCCAAGACTGGCTAGACTATAGACTGCAAAGTCCTGACCAAGAAAAAGAGGCAGCCTCAGGAAAGGGATTGCTGCTAATCTCAAGCACCTGAGTTATACCGAGAGCAATATGAACTATTAATCCCCAACATATCCTTTGCAAAAGTTACTTCTCACATATTCTTAATCCCCACCATACCTCAATCCACCTAAATACCCAAGACCCTCCTCCTACTTCTGAATTAAAGTCTATTCACTCTGTGGCTACAATGCATTCCCAGTCCTCAATCTAAGTATTCCTCCCTTCTCCAGCCACCTAAACCCTTTCTTTATTCTTTTCTTCCTTCCTTTCTTTCTTTTTTTCTTTCTTTTTTCTTTTCCATTTCTTCCTGGTAAAGCCCACAGGTTCTGGCTCCACCTGGACCAATCAGAAAACATAAAGTGTGAACAGACACCTAAACCCTTTCTTTATTAATATTAATTTCTATTTCTCTTTTGACTTTCTCCCCCCACCTTTTTTTTCCCTTTTTCTTTTCTCCTTTTCTTCCTGGTAAAGCCCACAGGTTTTGCTCCACGTGGACCAACCAGAAATCATAAAGGGGGAACAGACACCTAAACCCTTTCTTTATTAATATTAATTTCTCTGTCTTGTGACTTTCTCCTCCCCACCCCCCTTTTTTTTTTCCCTTTCTTTCTCCTTTTTTTTCTCCCTGATAAAGTCCACTGGTCCTGGCTCCACCTGGACCAAACAGAGCCCAAAAAGGGTGAACAGACACCTACACCCTTTCTTTATTAATATTGATTTCTCTTTGTCTTGTGACTTTCTCCCTTTTTTCTTTCTTTCTTTTTTTTTTCTCTGCTAAAAGCCCACAGGCCCAGAATACAACCAGACAGCCCAAATAAAGGACACACCAAGAACAGCAAGTGGAGAAACTCTGGGAGACGGCAACATTGAGCTCCACAAAACTCCTATCACAGAAGGGTGCTCAACTAAGGCAAGGAAGCAAAGCAGGTTAACCCAAGGAAAGAACAAAAATAAATAAATAAATAAATAAAAGCAAGAACGGACACCCAAAATGGGGAAAAAAAGAATCAGTCCATCACCAAAAGAAAAGGAAAAATCCCCAGAAAGAACACAAAATGAAACAGAGGCACTTGGAATATCAGATAAGAAATTCAAAAGAATGATGATAGAGAAGCTCAGTGAGCTCAGCCACATCAAAGAAAACTGTAAACAACTCCAGGAGAACTACAAAGAACTCCAGGGAAATTATAAAGAACTCCAGGGAAGTTACAAGGAACTTACTGAGAACTACAACAGCATGAAAATGGACATGGAAACTATCAATAAGTGCCAGCAGGAAATGAAGAATACAATTTCTGAATTGAAGAATACAGTAGAAGGAATCAACAGTAGGCTAGAGGAAGCAGAGGACCAGATCAGCGACTTGGAGGATAATGTAGACAAATACTCCAAGACAGTACAAGAGAATAAAAAAAGGCTGAATAAGACTGAAGAGGGGTTAAGGGAGCTGCAGGACAACATGAAACGTAACAAAATCCGCATCATAGGGATACCAGAAGGAGAAGAGAAACAAGGAATGGAAAACCTGTTCAAAAAAGTCATGACAGAAAATTTCCCTAACATGATGAGTGAAAACATTAATCCAGTTCAGGAAGCACAGCGGGTCCCAATGAGGATCAACCCAAACAGACCAACACCAAGGCACATTATTATTAAAATGGCTAATTTCAAAGACAAAGAATCCTAAAAGCATCAAGAGAGCAACAACAAATAACATACAAAGGGGCTCCAAAACGGCTATCAAATGATTATTCAACAGAAACAATTCAAGCCACAAGGGAATGGCAAAAAGTATTTCAAGTCATGGTAAACAAAGGCCTGCAACCAAGAATACTCTACCCAGCAAGGTTCTCATTCAAGATAGAAGGAGAAATAAGGAGTTTCACAGACAAAAGAAGTCTAAAAGAATACATCTCTACCAAACCAGCATTTCAAGAAATGCTCAAGGGTCTGCTATAAAAATAAGTAAACAAATTAAATGAAGAAACAGAGAAAGCCAAAGAGGAATACAGACACAAAGGGAGAAAATGGCAATGAATAAGTATCAATCAATAATCACCTTAAATGTAAATGGATTAAATGCACCAATCAAAAGACATAGGGTAGCCGAATGGATAAGACAACATGACCCACATATATGCTGTCTTCAAGAGACCCACATCAGGACAAAAGATCAACACAGATTGAGAGTGAAGGGATAGAAAATTATGTATCAAGCAAATGGACACGGAAAAAAAGCTGGAGTAGCAATACTGATTTCAGACAAAATAGATATTATAATGAAGGCCATAAAAAGGGACAAAGTTGGACATTTCATAATACTTAAGGGAACAATCCATCAAGAAGAAATAACTCTGATAAACATATACGCACCCAACACAGGAGCTCCAAAATATATGAGGAAAATCTTGGAAGACGTTAAGAAAGACATAGACAGCAACACACTAATAGTAGGGGATTTTAATACCCCACTATCAACAATGGACAGGTCTTCCAAAAAACAAAATCCCCAGAGATGTTGTGGCATTGAACAACACTCTAGAAGAAATGGACCTAACTGATGAATATAGAGTCTTTTACCTCAAGGAAGCAAAATACACATTCTTTTCAAATGCACATGGATCATTCTCCAAGATGGACCACATGGTATGTCACAAGACAAGCCTCCACAAATACAGGAAAATTGAAATCATACAAAGCATCTTCTCAGATCACAATGGCTTGAAACTAGAAACCTATCTCAAGGGAAATAACCAAAAATTCTCTAACTCATGGAGACTGAATATAACATGCTTTAAAGCAATGAGATCAAAGCACCTCATTGAGATGAGATCAAAGATGAAATCAAAAAGTTCCTGGAAACAAATGACAATGAACACACAATAGCCCAAAACGTATGGGATAGAACAAAGATAGTTCTCAGGGGAAAACTGACAGCAATACAGGCCTTCCAAAAAAGGTTGCAAGAAGTTTATAAAAACGACCTAACCACAAAGCTACAGGAACTAGAGGAACAACAACAAACAAAGCCCAGAGCAAGTAGAAGGAAGGAAATCATCAAGATCAGAGCAGAACTAAATTACTCAGAGATTCAAACTACAATTCGAAGAATCAATAGGTCCAAGAGCTGGTTCTTTGGAAAAATAAACAAAATTGACAAGCCCTTATCCAGACTCATCAAGAAAAAGAGAGAGAGGACCCAAATAAACAGAATCAGAACTGAAAGAGGGGAAATCACAACTGATACCTCAGAAATACAAAAGATTGTAAGAAATTACTACAAACCACTATACGACAAAAAATATGACAACCTGGATGAAATGGTCACATTTTTGGAAAGGTATAATTTACCAAAACCGAACCAAGAAGAAGCAGAAAGCCTGAATAGGCCAATAACAACTAGTGAAATTAAAGAAGTAATCCAAAATCTCCCAAAGCACAAAAGCCCTGGACCAGATGGTTACACAGGTGAATTTTACCAAACATTTAAAGAAGAACTAACTCCTATCCTCCTCAAACTATACCAAAAAATTCAGGAAGAGGGTAAATTCCCAAACTCTTTCTATGAGGCCAATATTATTCTAATCCCAAAACCAGGGCAAGATACAACTGAAAAAGAAAGCTACAGGCCAATATCTCTGATGAACATAGATGCTAAAATTCTCAACAAAATATTGGCCAATCGGATTCAGCAGTATATTACAAAGATCATACACCATTCATCCCAGGGATGCAAGGATGGTACAACATTTGTAAATTAATAAATGTAATACATCCCATCAACAAATTGAAAGACAAAAACCATATGATCATATCAATAGATGCTGAAAAAGCATTTGATAAAGTACAGCAACCATTTACGATAAAAACCCTCAGCAAAATGGGAATTGAGGGAGCATACCTCAACATCATAAAGGCCATATATGAGAAACCTGAAGCCAACACCATACTTAACAGACAAAACCTAAAAGCTTTTCCCCTAAGATCAGGAACGAGACAAGGCTGTCCATCTTCTCCACTTCTGTTCAACATCGTCTTGGAAGTTCTAGCCATAGCCATCAGAGAAGATGAAAGAATCAAAGAAATCTGTGTTGGAAAGGAGGGAGTCAAACTGGAATTATTTGCAGATGATATGATAGTGTACATACAAAATCCAATAGGCTCCACCAAAAACTTACTTGACCTAGGAAGCAAATTTAGCAAAATAGCTGGATATAAAGTCAATATTCAGAAATCAAAAGCATTTTTGTATACCCATAATGAAACATCAGAAATAGAAGTGAGAAAACAAATCCCATTTACCATAGCAACAAGAAAAATAAAGTACCTAGGAATAAACTTAACCAAGGAGGTAAAATATCTGTACTCAGAAAACTACAGAACATTGAAGAAGAAAAATCAAGGAAAATAGAAATCAATGGAAGCATACACCATGTTCATGGATGGGAAAAATTAACATCATTAAAATGTCCATACTACCGAAAGCAATCTACATATTCAATGCAATCCCAATTAAAATACCAATGACACACTTCACAGAAATAGAAAAAATACTTCAAAAATTTATATGGAGCCAAAAACACCCACGAATAGCCACAGCAATCTGTGGGAATAAGAAGGAAGAACATGGTAGGAGGAGTCATAATACCGGACATCAAACAATACTACAGGGCTACTATCATCAAAACTATGTGGTACTGGCATAAGAATAGACATATAGATTGATGGAACAGAATAGAGAGCCCAGAAATAAACCCAAGACTCTATGGTCAATTCATATTCAACAAAGAGGGAAGGAACATAAAATGAAGTAAAAACAATCTCTTCAACAAGTGGTGTTGGGAGAACTGGAGAGCAACATGCAAAAAGATAAAACTAGACCACCAACTTACACCATACACCAGAATAAACTTGAGATGGATAAAGGATTTAAACATAAGCCGAGCCACTATAAAAGTCCTGGAGAAAAATACAGGCAGTAAACTTTTTGATATCCTACACCAAAACATGTTTACTGATACTTCACCAAGGGTAAAGGAAATAAAAGAACAAATCAGCAAATGGAACTATATCGAATTGAAAAGTTTCTGTTCTGCTAAAGAAAACACTAGCAAAATTCAAAGGGAACCAACTGTATGGGAAAACATAATTGCCAATGATAACTCAGACAAGGGTCTGATCTCCAAAATATATAAAGAACTAATGCGACTCAACACCAGGGAGACAGACAGAACAATTAAAAAATGGGCAAAGGACCCGAACAGACAACTCACTGAGGAAAACATACAAAGGGCCCAGCTGCATATGAAAGAATGCTCAACATCACTAGCCATCAGAGAGAAGCAAATTAAAACCACAATAAGATACCACCTCACATCTGTCAGAATGGCAATCATCAGCAAATCAACAAACAAGTGTTGGCAAGGATGTGGAGCAAAGGGAACCCTGGTGCACTGTTGGTGGGAATGTAGGCTGGTGCAGCCACTGTGGAAAACAGTATGGGGTTTCCTTAAAAAAACTAAAAATGGAACTGCCTGTTGATCCAGCAGTTCCACTACTTGGACTATATCCAAAGAATCCTGAAACACCAATTCATAAGAACCTATGTACACCTATGTTCACAGCAGCACTCTTTACAATAGCCAAGTGCTGGAAACAGCCTAAGTGCCCATCAGTGGATGATTGGATCAAAAAACTTTGGTACATTTACAGAATGGAATACTACACAGCACAAAGAAAGAAGGAACTCCTACCCTTTGCAACAACATCGATGGAAGTACTAAGTATTATGCTTAGTGTAATAAGCCAGTCAGTGAAGGACAAATATCATATGATCTCACCCATTACAAGACAATAATGAACAAAAGTAACAACCAGCAAAATAGAACCAGATATATGAACACAGTGAATAGGCCTTCAGTGGGAAGGGGGAGGGCGGGGGGAGGGGGAAGGAAGAAGCAAAGAAAGGGAGCAGTTTAGACAAGAACCTAGTATGGAGGAACCATGAACATGGACAACATGTGGTATTGACTTTGTGAGGGAATGGGTGGGTGGGGAAGAGAACAGAGGGGAGCAAAAAGGAGATCGATGTAACACAACAATAATAAAATTAAATTTAAAAAAACCTGTCAACAATGGATAAGGCGCCGGCCTGCGAACCCAAAGGTCGCAGGTTCGATTCCCCAGCCAGGGCACATAACAAGGTTGCAAACCAGGTCTCCAGTCAGCTCTGTAGCTGGAGGCAGGTGAAAAGCAACCATACATTGATGTCTCTCTCCCTCTCTACCTTTCTCTCTTCCCCTCTTTCTAAAAATAATTAAATAAAATCTTAAAAAAAAAAAAAAAAAAAAACCTGTCCAAATCCTGTTAGTCTTTAGGTGTCACCTCACATCTCCTTTACTTCTCTATTGTAAAGTCTGCCTTCAATGGTTCCGTTTTCTGAAGGCCCATAATTTTGCCATTTTCTGTTTTCTTTTAAATCCTTACCTGAGGATATGTTTAGAGAGGGGAAGGGAGAGAAGTAAGGAGCGAAGGAGGACAGAAAACAGGGAGAGGGAGGGAAGGAGAGAGGGCAGGGTGAAAGGAGAGGGAGAGAGAGAGAGAGATCAGTTCCCTCCCATATGACTGGGGATTAAACTCACAAATTTTTAGTATACAGAATGACACACCAGGCCAAAGCTTCCATTTTCTTATTACATGCATCCCACTATGCCATTTCCCAGAATGGGACAATGTTTTCTTTCTTTCTTTACCTCTAATGGATCTGGGCTAATGCCTATATATAGAGGATCAATACATATTTCTTGAATTGAAATGAATGATCAACCATACAGTATTTTTAAAGTACAGAGTGGCAAAAGAAAACCAGCATGCTACAAGATGCTTCTAAGCTCCTTGGAAAATATTGTGGTAAATACATTTAATTAGATTATCTCTAGGTCTTGAATTACTTTATATAAAGGTTCCTTATATAAAACAATATGCAAAAGTCCCGAGATCATAAAGTTGAAACAAATCATAAAGTTGAAACAAACCACAAAACCTCATCTGTTAGTTTTTCAACTATGTTAAGAATATAACTATTTTCTCAAGTCATTACCTTGTCCATCTTGAAACTATTTTTTAAAATGACTAACCTTTGTCCTCTGGTCCATGTTTTTGACTAGGGAAACTTCAGAGAGTTCTGTTATCTCTTCTTTGATTGAATAATCATGTTCTTTCAGGGTGGCAACATGCTGATTTAATTGTGCCCTTAATAAGCCTGAGGCTGGTGCTTGTTCAGATCTATAAAACAGAAAAAGGAAAAACATTAGAAATTTGTTAAGACTGGGTTACTTAGGAGATTCCTACATTTTAAAAGGTCTCAAGAAAGTTAGTAGAAGATAGGTTAGCCAGAAAAGCCTGGAACCTAATTTATTATGGACTAAGGGAATTTTTAGAGTCCAGGTATACTTTTTTGAAACTTTTATCTTATTTTGATGTCATTATTAAATAAACATTCTCAAGTTAGGCTGCAGAGTGGAACCACCTGGAAATCTATAAAATCTAAGTGCCTGGTGCCACCCCCTACAGAGTCTAGTAAAATTGGTCTGGAGTGTGGCCTTGCATGCAATTTTTCAGAGCTTACAGAGTGTCCTAATGAGCAACTATTACTTCAAATTACTGTATTGATGGCCAGGCTCCTTTTAAATATGGTTAGAAGAAATAGATCACATTTCTATCTTAACAACAATTTATCTTTGTTATGTATACTCTTACTATGGTCTACTTTTAATTTAAAAATATAGAATTGGGAAAGAGTTAAAAAGTAAGCCTATTCTTGTCTAGAGTCTGGTATTTAGATACTGAAAGGAATCACAGCCCTTTAGAAAAAATTTTATATTCCAAGTTTGGGGCAGGAAATGTAGAAGATAGACTGCAACACCTTATCATAACAGAAAGTAAGGAGGCTATCATGCCAAAAAGTCTCAGGAGCTATCTTAGAGGGGTCCCCAATGGCTAAACATGGGATAATTTCAGCACCAAAAAAGAACCATTCTTATAATGGATTGACACAACTAGTGTACAAAAAGCCATGACCTCTTTAAAAAAGTAAATAAAAATAAACTTAAAAAATCAAAACTTTTGAATTTAGCCTTATAAAGGAAATAAATCTTGTCACATGCTACAACATAGATAAATCTTACGAACATTATGACGTGAAATAAGCTGACCACAAAAGGACAAAAATACTGCATGATTCCGCTTACATAAGGTAGTCAAATTCATAGAAAGAGAAAGGAGAATGGTGATTTTCCAGGGGCTGGTGGAGGGAGAAAGAGAGTTGTTTAATGGTATAGATAGAATTTCAGTTTTGTAAGATGAAAAAGTTATAGAGAGACTTGGTTATTCAACAATGTGAATGTACTGCAGACTACTGAATAATACATTTAAAAAAGGTTAAGATGGTAGATTTTGTTACATGTGTTTTAAACTATAAACAAACAAATAACCTTTGGAGGCTACTAGGGCAACAATTCGTTATTCTGAAGACTTGTAAATAAAGGAACAGAATCACACATATATTCTGCCTTTGTGTTTTAAAGAAAAAAAAGCATATTTCAGAGTTACCAAGAAGTTGATGAGAAAAGTTCTTCCAACTAATAAATGCAGAAATCAATGAATTAGAAAATCCACCATTTTGAAAGTCCAAATTTATCAATGCATCTAAGAAATTATAATTTTATGACTGCATAACAGTAAACTTTATATTAGAGGCATCAGCCTACCAATGCTTGCATCCATGGATTAGTTTAGCAAGACTAAGACAGGAATGACAGACATCACATGCTGCCTGAGGAAGCATAATAAAAATAATAACAAGCACGGCCTATGATGTTATCTTGCCAAAATAACTGGTGTGGAATATCATTATGTATCTAGATTGAGACACCAGCTTACAGACAGTAGCATTTGGATCCTGATTCAAACAAAGCAAATCTAAAAATATTTATTTTTTGAGATAATCAAGGCAAACTGATAAGTATTAAAGAAAATTTTGTTGCCCTGGATGGGTGACTCAGTTGGATGAAGCATCCTCCCATACACCAAAAACCTGTTGGTTTGATTTCTGATCAGGGCACATACCTAGGTTGTGGGTTTGGTTCCCTGTTGGGGTACATATGGGAGGCAACTGGCCAACATTTCTCTCTCCCTTCCTTTCTCTTTAAAAGTCAATAAACACGGCCTGGGTGAGGATTTAAAAAAAAAAAAAAAAAAGAAAAGAAAAGAAAAGAATTTTGTTAAACAGCAATGTATTAAATCATTGTATGAGATTAAAGATTTGTGAGTGAAATATATCATCTGTTTTAAATTATTTAAGAAAAAGTGTGAGAGAGAGAAAGACATAAAACAAGACAAGCAAAATGTTGACAACTGGTGATTTGGATAATGGGTACAGGGACTTCATTATACTGTTATACCTGCTTTCGTGAATATTTAAAACATTTCAAAATAAAAAGTTTTTAAAAAGTGTATTACTGTCTGCTAAGAAATTGAGATTAATGGATGGAGAGACTAAATAAACAGAGAGACTAATAAAATGTCAAAGGTAGATGCTTGGAGGTAGGTAGTCAGTCTAGGTACAATGGAGAATCTTCTTTAGTAAATCTTAATTGTTATAACCTTTGCCTGACCTACTAACTCTAGTTTTTCCCAAGGGTTGAATGAAGTGTCATGCATCATTGGGATCCTTGAACTTATTTACAAAACTTCCCAGAAGGATTCTAAGGTTTCTGGCTGGTTTAGTAGAAGCCCCTTCTGCAAGTTGACTCTTGGATCTGGCCAGACCTTACCAATGTCATAATGCCACCCAATTCTTTTGTTCTGATTCTATATAAATGGATCGATATTTGTATCTATATTTTGTTTAACAATTGATTTCCCAACTGGGAAAATGCACTCACAGGTCCCTAGCAAATTTTAGTCCATTTCTCATAATGCATTAATCAACTCTGTTTCTGACTAAAGCATGTTTAGTTGGGTTGACTTAAACTTGAAAACAAGTTGAATTAGGATAAATTACATTAGTTAAGTCAGTTGGGATGTATTAATTATCAGAGATCAGCATGTCTGATGACTACGCACATGATTTCTACAAAGGCAAAGCCAAGGCAAGATTCTGGATGCTAAAAGCCTCACCAACTCTAACCATTATTTGGGTCCTGTCATGAAAAGCCTGCTAAGATGTTCCATAATTATTATACAGACTTCACAGAAAGATGAAACCATTAGTTGATATGCATGAAATCAAAAAGCAAATAAATTGCTGAAGGAAGTATAACATCTAGAATTTCTGAAGAGCTAAGCCAACACCTAAAGCACAAAACTAGACTTGCCTGCTGACTTATTTCTGGACAGAGTGCAAGAACCATGGCTGTCCTTGCATGGAATCTTACCCATGGTTCTACATAAACACATCAAATCAGAAAATTTGCAAAATGGTACAAAGGATTTAAATGACATTTTCCTCTTCTGTCTGCTTTACATTGGAAAAATTTTAACATTAAAGCCTCATAGAAAAAACATGCCTCACAGGAAAGACAGCTTAATGTCAACTAAATTATATACTACTCTTAATTAAAAATTAAAATGAGAAAAGTCTTTAAATAGTCTACAATTAATTGTGTATACCTGGAATGGCTTCCAAACAGAAAACTGCAATTTAAACAAGTATACCAGAATTTTCTAACTATAACTGATTTATAATAGATTGGTAATATGACCAAAGTTTTAAAATGTACACAAAGTAATAAAGACCCAGAATTTTATTCTGAAAATAGAATAAGAAATTTTTACATACTATACTTCACATATTATAAAGCTCACTCAATTTTCATAATGAGTTTGAGAGCACAATCAGGCAATTGTATCTGAAAGTAGCCACTAACAGAGATAATTAGTTGCCCCTGAAAAAAATAATAGGCCCTGGCTGGTGTGGCTCAGTGGATTGGTGCCAGCCTGTGAACCCAAAGGTCGCTAGTTCAATTTCCCAGTCAAGGCACATAACCAGGTTGCATGCCAGGTCTCCAGCTAGGTCCTTAGCTGGAGGCAGGTGAAAGGCAACCATACATTGATGTTTCTCTACCTTTCTGCCTCCCTCCCTTCCCGCCTCTCTGAAAATAATAAATAAAATCTTAAAAAAAAAAAAAAAAATGAACAGGGTTTCCAAGAGCAGTAGGACAACATAAAAAGAAATAGTATCTGTATCACATAGATATCAAAAAGAGAGGAAGAGGAGCAAGGGATAGAAAAACCTGTTTGAAAACTAGTAACAGAAAACTTGTCTAACTTGGTGAGGGAAAATGTCATGTAAGTGAGGAAGTACAAAGGGTCCCAATCAAGATGAACCCAAAGAGGCCAACTCCAGGAAACATCATAATTAAAATGGCAAAATTTTCATACACTGTTGGTGGGAATGCAGGCTGGTGCAGCCACTGTGGAAAACAGTATGGGGTTTCCTTAAAAAACTAAAAATGGAACTGCCTTTTGATCCAGCAATTCCACTACTTGGACTATACCCAAAGAATCCTGAAACACCAATTCATAAGAACCTATGCACACCTATGTTCATAGCGGCACTATTTACAATAGCCA
>PVIW01011339.1:16721-38384 GCA_004026585.1 Noctilio leporinus
AGAGTATTCTTGGTTGCAGGCCTTTGTTTACCATGACTTGAAATACTTTTTGCCATTCCCTTCTGGCTTGAATTGTTTCTGTTGAATAATCATTTGATAGCCTTATTGGAGTCCCTTTGTATGTTATTTGTCTTTTCTCTCTTGATGCTTTTAGGATTCTCTCTTTGTCTTTGAAATTAGCCATTTTAATAATAATGTGTCTTGGTGTTGGTCTGTTTGGGTAGATCCTCATTGGGACCCTTTGTGCTTCCTGAACTGGATTCATGTTTTCACTCATCATGTTAGGGAAATTTTTTATCATGACTTTTTTGAACAGGTTTTCCATTCCTTGTTTCTCTTCTCCTTCTGGTATCCCTATGATACGGATGTTGTTACATTTCATGTTGTCCTGAAGCTCTCTTAACCCCTCTTCCGTCTTCTTCAGCCTTTTTTTATTGCCTTGTAATGTCTTGGAGTATTTGTCTGCATTATCCACCAACTCGCTGATTGGTCCTCTGCTTCCTCTAGCCTACTGTTGATTCCTTCTACTGTATTCTTTAATTCAGAAATTGTATTCTTCATTTCCTCCTGGCACTTATTGATAGTTTCCATGTCCTTTTTCATGCTGTTGTAGTTCTCAGTAAGTTCCTTGTAACTTCCCTGGAGTTCTTTGTAATTTCCCTGGAGTTCTTTGTAATTTCCTTGGAGTTCTTGGTAGTTGTCCTGGAGTTGTTTATAATTTTCTTTGATGTGGCTGAGCTCACTGAGCTTCTCTATCATCATTCTTTTGAATTCCTTATCTGGTAATTCAGGTGCCTCTGTTTCATTTTGTGGCCTTTCTGGGGATTCTTCCTTTCCTTTTGGTGATGGACTGATTCTTTTCTTCCCCATTTTGGGTGTCTGTTCTTGCTATTTATTTATTTATTTATTTTTGTTCTTTCCTTGGGTTAACCTGCTTTGCTTCCTTGCCTTAGTTTAGCACCCTTCTGTGATAGGAGATTTGTGGAGTTCGATGTTGCCGTCTCCCAGATTTTCTGCACTTGCTGTTCTTGGTGTGTCCTTTATTTGGGCTGTCTGGTTGTATTCTTGACCTGTGGGCTTTTAGCAGAAAAAACAAAAAACAAAAAACAAAACAAAACAAAACAACAACAACAGATAAATACAAAAGGAAAAAAGAAATAAAAATGATAATGATAATCAGAAGAAAGGGCTTAGATGGCTGTTCACCCTTAATAATCCCTGACTGGTCCAGATGGAGCCTGGACCTGAGGGCTTTTAGCAGAGAAAAAAAAGAAAGAAAAAAAAAAAAAAAAAAAAAAAGGGGAAAAAAAAAAAAAAAAAAAAAAAAAAAAAAAAAAAAAAAAAAAAAAAGGGAGAAAGAAACAAGACCAGGAGAAATCAATATTAATAAAGAAAGGGTTTAGGTGTCTGCTCACCCCTTATGATTTCTGAGTGGTCCAGGTGGAGCCAGAACCTGTGGGCTTTACCAGGAAAAAAAGGAAAAGAAAAAAAAAGGGGGAGAAAATCACAAGAAAAAGAGAAATCAATAATAATAAAGAAAGGGTTTAGGTGTCTGTTCACCCTTTATAGTCTCTTTTTGGTCCAGGTGGAGACAGAACCTGTGGTCTTTACCAGGAAGAAAAGGAAAAAAAAGAAAGAAAGAAAGAAAGAAAGAAAGAAAGAAAGAAAGAAAGAACAAAAGAATAAAGAAAGGGTTTAGGTGGCTGGGGAAGGGAGGAATACTGAGATGAGGACTGGGAATGCATTGTAGCCACAGAGTGAGTAGACTTTAATTCAAGAGTAGGGGAAGGGTCTTGGGTATTTAGGTGGATTGAGGTATGGGGGGGGGATTAAGAATTTGTGAGAAGTAACTTTTGCAAAGGATATGTTGGGGATTTATAGTTCATATAGCTCTCGGTAAAACTCAGGTGCTTGAGGTTAGCAGCAATCCCTTTCCTGAGGCTGCCTCTTTTTCTTGGTCAGGACTTTGCAGTCTATAGTCTAGCTGGCCTTGGCGTGTGGCAGGGCCTCTGATTGTCACAGTCAGGGCAGATTCTCAGTGTCAGCCCCTGGGCCTTCCGCAGCCTGGTTGGGTTTTAGGGCTGCCTGTATTCTGGAGCCCGCAGGATGTCCCCTCCCACTCCTGGTGGAGGTTTCTGCCTGTGACGAGCACCCAGCACCCCTGCAGTGCAGCCTGCAACATCACAGGTCCCTGTGACGACTGGCCCCACCCCCGCAGTTCTGGGAGGAGGCTGCCCCTGTCTGTCAACACTGCCTGGGGTCCGCCTACACTGCCCCGCCCCCCCCAGGGCGGGCGCCAATCCTCCAAGCCAACCGGCTCTCCGAGGAGTTCTTTACAAGGCCTCTGTGATTAGCCCCTCCCAGGAGTGGGCGGTGCGGCATTTGTCTCCGGCAATGGGCGGGTCAGTTGCCCCTGCAACTGATTTCCCACTGGCTGTTAGGAGTTCCCGCAGAGCCTGGGTGCCTGTGTGGTTGTGCAGGGCTGGGCCTCCCCCCTGCAGGGGCTTCAAGCTGCTGTTTCCCTGGTGGCCCAGCAGCACTGTTTTTGGCCCTCTCGCAGCCCCTGCCAGTGCACTTCCCTGCTCCCACCCCACCTCTGGCTCCCCGCAGGACTCTTCTCCTCTGTGTCTAGCCCTGTGAGGAGCTTCCTCTCCCTGTTGCTGGAGTGAGTCTCTCACACAGTCCCTCCCCTGCAAGAGTTCAATTCCTCGTTACCTACGGCATTTGCCTTTGCTGCCTGCACTTCACTGCTCAGGTTTCTAGTCGCCAGGGAGCCCAGAGCTGGCCTCATTCAAACGCGCCCCTCTGGGCAGAGCCACCACTGCCGGGAGCCGACCTGGGCCCGCTGGCCAGTCGTCGGGAACTGCCTCACCTATTCTCCTGCTGGTCTACTCTGCCTCTGGGCTGTGCTCCCCTGTGTCCAGATGCTGACCGCTCCAATTCTTAGTGTCCTAAAGATGTCTCACACTCCCTATCTTGTCCTCTAGCTCTCTGGTACTCAAGAACACCATCAGCACTGCTCTCTATTCTGTCGCCATCTTCCCTATTTCACATTTTTCTTTATAACATTTATTGAGTATTCAGCACATGAAGATACTTTGCTAATAGCTTTACATGGTACAAACTAATTTAATCCTCATAATCGCCTTATTCAAAAAATCTTTTGTTCTCATTTCATGAATAATGAAATTGAAGTTTCGGAGGTTAAATTATATGACCAAGAGTAACATAGGTGCAGAGCAGAGATTTAAAGCTAAAGCAATCTGAAGCCACATTTATTCCACTGTGCTCACATGCATATTAAGGTATCTTAATAGAGCTATGCTTTGCTGTAAGATTCTATTATTATACTCCCACCTCTGAAAAAATAACCAATTATTAATGTATATAAATGTAGTAAGTTGAAGTTCAACAGTTACTGAAGTTGAATAAGTCTGTCTAAATTCTTGTTATACATTTTTTATTTTTTAAACATCATAAATGTCTCCAAACAGAAGTACAGTATAGCACTCAGCTTTAAGGTGTAACATGGTTGGTTATATTTGCAAAATGAGCCTAAAACACATTTTATTAGCTAGTCTTCAAGACAAAAGATCTATGGAATAACTTCCCCAAGAATCTACTGTAAGGATAAACTTAACATAATTTTTATCAATGCTTTCATATATTCAGTTTTTTTCTGTTTACACTGGTGCTTAAATAACTACATGCCAGATAATTGATAATAGGCCTCTTGTTTTCAATGAGTATTAAAAACTTGTTTCAAAAAAAAAAAAAACCCTTCTTTTTTCAATGTTTATTTAAATTGCTTTGTTTTACTTAAACTGTCATAAACATTCTCAAATTATTTTTGAAACTAGGCAAATAATAAATAACATTCATTACAATTAATACTACTCAAAGCTGCAAATTCAGCAAATTATTGGGGTATAACTTTAAGCTCATTGTTCAGCATAAAATAAAATATGTACAGATTTATATGTTCTAAGCTGCGAGGGGCAAATTAGAGCTATACCTGTATACTTTACTATAAAATGGAGTTGGGCCCTGGCTGGTGGCATAGTGGATAAGGCACCAGCCTGCGAACCCAAAGGTCGCTGGTTTGATTCCATAGCCAGGTCTCCAGCCTGGTCCTTAGTTGGAGGCAGGTGAAAGGTAACCATACATTGATGCTTCTCTCACTTTCTTCCTCCCTCTCTGTCCTTCTTTCTAAAAATAATAAATTAAAAAAATAAAAAGGAGTTGGCCTATAACATTATATTTTAACACTTCATTTAAATGAAAAAATTACACATTTATAAGTTTTTCTGATAAACATCACATTAAAATTTAAACAATCAAGGCTAATTAAGTTAAGAGGTTGAGAACTTAGAAAGTTGTGGCTAGAATACCAGCCTTGCCAAAAGACTATATACTTAACAAAATCTTGATGCTTTCTTTTTCCTCAATCTATAAATATTTCTCAAAATAAGGCAGTAACAATTGCCCATTTTATTTTGTTGATAGATAGAGGAAAAAAAGTTCAAAATATTAAATACTTTATAAACTGCAGTGCACATAATAATATAAACAAAGTACTTCTTTTACAGATGAATCATTTTATGTTTTATGGACTTGAACTGTAGTTTATTTTGACTTTGATAATCCAGCTAAAAAATTTAGAGGTCCCAAACAAACAGTAATTGTTCTTCTAAACCCCATTTAAACTTTAAAAGTTAAACTTCTAGAATTCCTGGCTTCCTTAACAATGAACCACACAAAAAACATTCTTACCTTTACACCTTGAATGAGACCATTCATAAGGAATGTGTGTTGAGGAAATGTTTCATGTAGAACCTACAAAAAGCAAACAAATATCAAGAAAAATCCAAAAGCAAATTAAGGGGACAATTTCTGCTTTTGTTACTGGGAAATAAGATAGAACCATGTAATTAACCATTTTTAAATTTTAATGAAATATGAAAAATATCCTAGAAGTATGGAAGGACAAGGTAGGGAGGCAAATATCTAAATAAAATCCTAATAAAGTACTCCAGACACTCAAGTTGTTTTTGCTACAAAAGCATTTGCAACAAAAGTAAGTTGTTAATTAGCTAAATCCTCAATCAGCAACAATTTTACGCAAGTACCACAAAGGTTTACATCAACCCAGGTATGGATCTGTGACTCAGTTTTATGTCACCTAAGTAGCTCAGGAAACATTATGCCTTAAATATGGATTATAGTGACTTCAGACTGGTAGAACCTTATATCTAACAGAAAAAAAGATTAAAACACTACTGAAAAGGCCATCATCTAGGCTTCAAATCAACCACAATTTTTTTTTTTTTTTTCAAATACAATGGCCAGTACATAACCAAAAGTAATGAGATATAAAAGGAAGTAAGACACCATACATAAAAAAAATAGCAACAAACAAGGATACAAACAGAAACAGACTATCAAAGACTTCACATTTTGGAATTATTCAACACAGACTTTAAAATGAGTATGCTTCCCATGTTCCAAGATATAGAAAATAAGCTTAATACTTTTGAACTAGAAACAAACAAACAAACAAACAAACAAAGAACATAGCCACTTTTAAAAAGAAGAATTCCAGGATGGAATATTTTTCTAGATGAATTTTGTTCTGTGTTAAAAATATATCAATAGGCCCTAGTTGGTGGCACAGTGGGTAAGGAGCCAGCCTGTGAACCCAGAGGTCACTGGTTTGATTCCCAGTCAGAGCACATAACCAGGTTGCAAGCCAGGTTTCCAGCTAGGTCTGTGGCTGGAGGCAGGTGAAAGGCAACCATAGACAGATGTCTCTCTCCTTCTCTCCCTCTTTCCCTTCCCCTCTCTCTAAAAATAATAATAAGCAAAATCTTTAAAAAAAAATCTGACCATAAGGAAAAAAATTAATAAACTGAATTACATAAAAGTTATGAATTTCTTTTTATCAAAAGACACTGTTAAGAGAGTGAAAAGGCAATCTAAGGAGGAAGAAAAGTTATTAGCAATAGATGCTTGTGTGTAAAAACACAAAATACATGTTCATGAATGCCAAAAATGAAACTGTATCCAAAATATAAGAAGAACTACAAATGAAAAAAGAACAGACTCAATTATTTTAAATGGATGAAACATTTGAACTAACACTTCACAAAAACATCCATATGGCCAATAAATATACATAAAAGAGGTTAATTTCATTGATCATTAGGAGGATTCAAATTAAGCCATACTGTATCCATCAGAATGCCTAAAATGAAATACTAATTGTGAAGATATGAAGTCTGGCTACTTGGAAGATAAACTGACTCAAACACTCTGGAAAACTTTTAACAGTGTATACTGAAGTTGAATGGAACCTTGCAGTTTTACTCCTAGGTATGTATTACATAAAAAAGATATATTTATTTTTTCAGCAGAAGACATATTCAAGAAATGCCATAACAGCAGTATTTGTAATAGGCAAAAATGAAAACCGAAACATTATCTATCAACAATAAAATGGATTTCAAGTGATTCAAATGATTTGCTAAAAGTATGTACAGGAATCAGAAACTATAATATTCATAAGTTAACATTTATTAGTATGGGGAGAGAAGATGGCGGCAGAATAATGTCCAGCGCTGACGGCTTTCTCAAGCACCAGAGCGGCTGGAGAACAGGGTAAGGAACACTGGACAGATACAAGTCCCAGAAAATTAGTGCGGTAAACGTTTGGCCTCCAAGATACACACACAGTCCAGAGGGTGGAGAGAACTATGAGTAAGTGGACATTTGAGCAGCCAACTCCCGAGGCCTGAGGAGTTCAGCTCCTGTAGGAGAGGGACTGAGTGAGTGCCACACTTTGCTGCTGAGGAGAGGGAGGCAGGCTCCTAGAACCAGAGCAGGGGACCAAGAGATCCCTGCCAGGGGCCCGGGGCAGGGGCGTGGAGGAACGCACAGGCACTGGGCAGCATAAAACCAGAGCTGCGGCCACCACAAGTGGAGAGGGCAGCTCACAGCCCGTGCAGGAAGAGAGGCCCCCTCCTATGCAATGTTGCTCGACCTCCATGTAGCCCACCATGCAAAATCTGCCTGAGACTGCTGCACGCACAAACAAGGGGCAGCCCTTGCTTGGAGCCGGGGAAGCCAGCACCAACGTCAGCAGCATCTGTAGCATGCCCTCACCCTTGGAGCCAGCAGAACCAGCCAGAGAGGGGGGAGAAGTGAGAGAGGAGAGGCTGCTCGCACAAGCAGCAGTGCACCTCCAGCAGCAGAGCCCACCTAGGAGACTGTGAATCCAGCTGTGGCTCACAACTACCCTCGGAGCCAGGAGCCCAGAGTCAGCTTTGAAGAACCAATGGAGAAGAGAGTGGCCACAGCCCCCGCTCTGGAAACCAGTGGAGCCCCGAGCTGCTAGAGCCTCAGCCTGTGTGGGCGTGGCATTGGGACCCAGCCCTGACTGTGACAGACCCCACATTGGATCTCTGCTAAAACCTCAAGTACCTGAGGTACACCAAAAGCTACATGGATTAAACACCCCCCCCCCAACATATCCTTTTAAAATAGCCATCTCTAGTTCTTACATTTAGTGCATTTTAAGTAAATAATGTTTTTATATTATAGTGTACCTCAAATCTGTTTACTTCTCTCTTTTCTCAATTCATTTAACCACCCAAGTTCCTCTTCTTACTTTTGCCTTAAAGTCTACTTTCTCTCCTGCTATGACTTATTCCCATTCCTCACTCCAAGTATTCCTCTCCTTTTCAGCCTCTTAAAATCTTTTCTTTGGTGTATGCACTTTTAGGTACTACACATTCTTTTCTCTGCTCAACAAATACACTTATCTTCTCTCCACCTTGACCAATTAGTGCTCATTGAGGGTAGATAGGGAGGTAGGTGCGGCATCTTTACAAACTTAGTTGTAAATATAAGTGAAGTTACAAATTACCCCCCTTTCCTCCAAACATCTCCGAATCTCTTTTTAGTCTTGAGCTCCCATCTCATCTATAGGAAATAAAGATCATTCGTTGCTGATAGTGTAGTGGTGAAACTTATTCACCAATTGGATTCATTTTTTTTTTTTTTGTAATTTTTTCCTTTTTCACTTTATTTTCTAAGTCAACTTTACAGTAGTTGTTTTTAATGTATGTAGGTTTGCTCTCACAATATCTAAATATAGGTATATAGATGCAAATATAAATATACATCACTTCTGATTAGGTTCAATACTGTTCATTCACATTTTCTCACTGCATTCTGATTCTCCCCACCACTAATTCCCACAGATGAGGTAGTTTGCTTTCTCTCTCACATCCCCTTACCACTTCTCACCACTATTTTGCTACTCCTTTGCACACCTCTCAAAAACTCTCCATATTTCAGTCAACTCAGTTGTCTTTCTCCTCTTATAATAATCTTATTATATTTACATCCTTATTAAGACTGGCTCATTTGAAGCTGAAGGTGTGATTAAGGTTGGGGGTGATCTTTGAGGCTATAGATATTAAGCCAGGCTCACATACAGCCAAGAGTGTGATTAAGGGTGTAAGATATCTTTGAAGGTGTTACTTGGCCTGGACTGGTGGTTCTGTTTTAGAAATAGCTTGATAACAGTATATGAGACCTGGTAGAAGGAGTGTTTCTCAATCAGCCAGCTGGAGTGAAAAACCAAGTTGAGGAAATCTAGGAGACCGCACCACTCACCCCATGAATCTCCTACCACAGAAGGGCACTCCATGAAGGCAGGGAGTCATAGCAAATTAATACAAGAAACAAAATGAAGCAATAGAAGGCACCCAAAATGGGGAAAAGAAGAAACAGTCCACCATTGAAAGGAAAGGAGGAATCCCCAGAAAGACTGCTAAATGAAATACAAACAAGCAAACTATCAAACATGGAATTCAAGGAAATGGTTATAGGAAAGCTCAATGAGCTCCAAGAAAACTACAAACAACTCCAGGGCAACTACAAGAAACTTACTGAAAATTATACCAGCATTAAAAAGGACATAAAAACTATGAGTAAGAACCAGGAGGAAATGAAGAAAATAATTTCTGAACTGAAGAACACAATAAAAGGAATCCAAAGCAGGTTAGAGGAAGCAGAGGACCAGATCAGCAAATCGGAAAACAACATAGACAAAAAATAACCAGATAATATAAAAAATGAAAAAAGCCTATAAAAGGATGAAGAGGTTTTTAAAAAAATATTATTTTTAAAGAGGGGTGAAGGGAGAGAGGCAGAGAGGGAGAGAGACATCAATATATGGTTAACTTTCACCTGCCTCTAGTTAAGGACCTGGCTGGAGACCAGGCTTGCAACCTGGTTATGTGCCCTGACTGGGAATCGAAATAGCGACCTTGGGTTCACAGGTTGGTGCCTTATCCACTGTGCCACCAACCAGGGCAAGAATAAAGAGATTTTAAGAAAGCTTCAGGACAACATGAAATGCAGTAATATCCATATCATAGGAATACCAGAAGGGGAAGAAATGGAAGGGAGAGAAAACCTGTTTGAAAAAGTAATGACAGAAAACTTCCCTAACCTGATGAACAAAAATGTCACTCAAGCTCAGGAAGTACAGTGGGTCCCAATGAAGATGAACCCAAACAGGCCCACCCTAACCCACATCATGATGAAAATGGCATATTTCAAAGACAAGGAAAGAATCTCATAAAACTTAAAATGGGGACTACCTATTCCCATTAAGTAATAACCAATTAGCTTCTGCAGTAAGACATTATGAAGAAAAATGTAGCACAATGAGAAAGAATAAAATAGAGGATTAAAAACACGGGCTGTGGTGTCCAAAAAGGTGTAAACTAAACACTTGGCAGCCCTTTCCTGCCCTGGACTGTGTCTTTGGTGTAGGCACTGCCTGAGGGACAGTTTATGCTTTTCTGTTCATCTGTGTGCGTGTGATCTTGCGTCAGCAGCCAACATTTAGAGTCTCTCATAACTGGTTTTAACTAATATTTGTCCAAAAAACAAAAAACAAAAAATGGGCAATTTTTAAAATTGACTGTTTCTCCCAAGTTGTAATTTTAATTAATCACATTGTATTTTAACTGTGCCACAAGAATTAAAAACATTTAAAAGTGTATAGCAGAGCCTTAAGTAAGGCTAATAGCCATCCTCTAAAGTTCTCTATTTTCTAAACCTAATTTGGAAACTAAGTTACATCCAAAGGGATTCTCTTGGGTAAGGCAAAATGGTAATTGGGAAGAATTAACTTCTAATGATTTTTCAAGAGCAATGAAGATACCTGAAATTTAAGGCCAATTTCAAATTACCTTTTTATTTTATTTATTTATATTTTTAATTTTTTAAAAGATTTTATTCATTATTTCCAGAGAGAGAGGAAGGGAGAGAGGCAGAGAGAGAGGAAGGGAGAGAGGCAGAGAGGGAGAGAAACATCAACGTATGGTTGCCTTTCACCTGCCTGCAGCTATGGACCTGGCTGAAGACCTGGCTGAAGACCTGGTTATGTGCCCTGGCTGGGGAATTGAACCAGCAACCTTTGGGTTCACAGGCTGGAGCCTTATCCACTGTGCTACCAGCCAGGGCTCAAATTACCTTCTTATTAAAAGTAAGTATTGAATAAGCTACTGGGCACTTAAAATCTATACCCCAATCTGTTCTTAGCATCTTCCTTCCCTCTAACCATACAGCAAACATCTAAATTCTTCCTAAGAAATTCAATACAGCCTCTGCAAAGATATGGCTATAGCCCCAGCCAAGTGTCTAAGTTTGTTTGGAGCATTGTTCAGTACACCAAATGTTTGTGGGTTCAATTCCTGGTCAGGGTACAAACTTAGGTTATAGGTTCAGTCCCCAGTTGGGATGTGTATGGCAGGCAACCAATGTTTCTCTCTCACACTGACAGTTCTCCTCTTTTTTTCTCTCTAAAATCAATACACATACCCTTGGGTGAGAATTAAATATATATATATATATATATATATATATATATATATATATATATATATATAATGGTTGTAGGTAAGCTACCAAAAGTGGAAATTTGGACATTCTTACTATCATCACTTTCATTGCTATAAGATACTTAGCAATCTCCTATTTACTATGTTCTTAAGTCAAAGGCCATCACATCCACATAAGGTAATTTATAAGCTTAAACAAAGCTTTGTGCTAATTTCCTCTGAGGCATTTTAACTATCTTTTAAAATATATATAGCTTATCTATTATGAACCAAGATTCAGGTTCAATGGGTGTGTTTGATTTCGCTACCCAGGAATATTTACAAGCAACAAGGTGTAGTTGGTTCCATCTACACAATGGAAACAATTTAATGGAATAAAATCTTAAATTGTTGTCAAGAACTATTCTCTAACACATATTTAAACATATGGTCCTCCAAACATATGCTCAAGAACTTCTCTTATGCTCTTATAAACAAAGACCCGGTTCATCAATACTTACAGTTAACATTGGAGTTGTCAATAAGCCCCAAGCAAAGAATTCAAGGAAGATTACAATAGCAGCATGGTACACACTTGGTCGGCCAAAGCCTTGAAGCTAAAAAATTAAGAAAAGTTATTATGAAAAAGAGTAAAGTGATTTATTAAAATCCATTATCCTAAACTGGCATCTAACACACACAATATATAAATTCTGAACCTATCTTTAAGATAAAACTTCATTCTGCTGTATCCCTGATTCTTTCGTCTTCCCTAATTTTAGAAGATACCAAGATTATAGACTTTCTACTTATCCCATCAATACAAATCACTGAGTTTTGGTAAAAAGTCAACTGAGTCTTTTTTTTTTTTTTAATTTTATTGTTGTTGTATTACATTCATCCCCTTTTTCAACTGAGTCTTTAAGAAACTAAGGTTCCAGGACCTAACCATTCTCTTACTAATTATGTGTTCCCCGGCAACTTGGCCTCTCTAAGCCTGAGTTTCCCTAGCTACATAAAGATGGGTAGGCATTAGTCAGATGCTCAAAAGCTTCAGGGAAGCATAGATGATTTAAATTAAGTGGTTAACGGAAGAACAATAAAGATTAGGTCAAATCTAATAACTAAAAGTCAAAATCCAGCTTTGTTTCTATTTTAAGCCTGTGCCTATTCTGCTAGGCTTTTGCAGTTGTGACTTCTGGAGATAAAGTCTAAAAGGCCTCTCCATTTAATGTTCTTTGACTCTGTGGCAATGCTTATTATAAGATCAGGTGCTTTGCTAGCAGTTGGTAGAACTGGAAGTGAACTTACAAAAGACTGTAAAACCCACACTATTCCTATGTTTATATTTTTAAGTCTGCAAAAGGTAAAATTACATCTGTACAATTTAACTAGAATCTACTCAGGACAAAATGAGCAGACAAATTCAGGCTATGGGACATTCAACAAGACAACTGGCCTGTTTTCTTAAAAAATCTCAATGTTATAGCCCTGGCTGATGTGGCTCAGTGGATTGAGCAGTGGCCTGCAAACTAAGAGGTTGCTGGTTTAATTCCCACTCAGGGCACATGCCTGTGCCAGGTCCAGGTTAGGGTGTGCAAGAGGCAATTGATGTTTCTCTCTCCACCTTCCCCTCTTTATAATACATATATAAAATCTAAAAAAAAAAAAAACCCTCAATGTTATAAAAAAAAACACAAAAATAAATATAGAAAGAAGAGCCATAGTAATCAAACTAATGCCTTTTCTCTTGTCTTTTAAACAGCAAAATCCAGGATGAAGAAAAAAAATCCAAACTGACCCAGTTTCTTCAACAAAGAAATGGTATAGATAGAGAGAGAGGGGGGAAAAAAGGAGAAAGAACTATGTTAATATATAGATGTTTTAATATTTAAGAAATATGTAGATTTTGGGTTTTGATTTAAAATGAAAAAAGACAATTTTGAATCAATCATGGAAACTTGAAAATGGACTGGGTATTAGACAATAACAAAAGTAAGAGAAAGGGTGACAAAAAATTAAATTTAAAAAGTAAACAGCTCTTTAAAAAAAACCAGCTGTTGATAACTCTTACAGTAATGCACTCTTTACCATAAAATAACTGTTTCCAAACAGTCAATAAATAGGGTAAATGTCAACAAACAGCCTATTTTCCTCAAATCATTTGTTTTATTTATCAAGCATCATGCATACAAGAATCTCAAAAAAAAAAAAAAAAAAAAAACTCTTAAAAAACAGCTGCAAGTAGAAATCATAGGAAGACTACCCTATTTTTCATTTGCAGCTTCTATGGTTTAGTGGTCTTTTCCAGGAAATGAAGTTTTATTTATGGAGACCACTGGAATAGACCCATGGTGGCTCTAATGCTGATTAAGTATTTAAAGATATTCTGTGTACATATGTTTTCATGCTATTATTTTTAACATCTTGCAAAAAACTAGAATAACCACCTTTAGAAAAAAAAGATTTTATTCATTTATTTTTAGAGAGAAGGGAATGGAGGGAAAGAGAGAGGGAGACAAACCCGCAACCCAGGAATACAACACTTTGGTTTGCAGGCCAGTACTCAATCCACTGAGCCACACCAGCCAGGGAGACAACCCACCTTTTTGTTCACACATTACAGCTTTAAAAAATAAATAAAAAATTAACATACATCTCTTCTAAAATGCAAACACTATATTATTACTGTCCTCTCTACATGAATTACTTTAATTGAATTAATGTATCCCTAGCCAATAACAGTGATATATGAGAAAAAAGTAGCAGGCAGGCCTTGGTATGTTGGGAACTTTGTATGGGCAACCAGATATAAGGTAACAAAAATAAATCTTCCATACTTCCAATTCTTTCTAAGTTCTTGGTAACCAGAAAAGGTGTCACAGGTTTCTCCTTAAAATTATCTAAGCTAATATGAAAGGTTTTATCAAAACTTAGCTAATTATTTCCAGTTGAGCCTGATCTAGTACAGCCTCTCTTGATCAGTTCAATGTCTCCTTTTTATTTTATCCTTTTATAAATCAGTATGGAAAATCTTGAAATGTTCAAAAGCAAGTGTGTCATGTCTTTACACCCTCACATTATCATCTCTCACATAGATAACTATAATGGTCTCTTCATCCTGCCTTGACTCCTCTTCCCTGCCCCCTTTCAAATCTTTCTTGACATTACACTCAGAGTGATCATTGTAAAATACAAACCTCATCCTATCCCTCCTGCACAAGAATGCAAAAAATGAGCCACAAATTCCTCCCATTCTTGTACATACATTTCTGCAACATGACTGTGCTGCCAATTCCATCAATAGGTGGAGTCTTTCTCCAATTTCTTAGATTGGGGCTGGCATAACAAACAGATGTCAGCTGAAGTGACAACACTGACCTAAACGTAGGCTTCCAGAGGCCTTTAAGACCAAGTGGAGAAATCCCTTATAGGCATAGGAGGATGAGAGTATTTGAAGCCCTCCCAAGTGATAGTCATCAAAAACTCCGACATGGGAGACAAGGTCATCTTAACCACCCAACTCCAATCAAGCCTGCATATGACTGCAGAAGCATAACTGCAATCAAATCTAGTGAATAAACTCCAACTGAGCACAGCCCAAACTGCTAACCCAAAAAATTGTCATTAATGGTTATTGCTTTAAGCCACTAATTTTTAAAGTAATTTCTTATGCCCTCATGATTAAGTTTAAACACTTTATGACGGTTTTGAAGTTCCTTTTGTAGCTCTCTAATATTATCCCTCGGTCAAAACATAACTCATTAAAATACTTGTGAGATTAAAGAATAATATTAATAAAACCATCTTTTTTGATACTTTATTTTATTATTTTTCTTTTAAAAAGATTTTTATTCATTATTTTCAGAGAGAAGGGCAGGGAGGGAGGAAGAAAGGAAGAGAGACATCAATGTATGGTTGCCTTTCACCTGCCTCCAGCCACGGGCCTGGCTGGAGACCTGGCTTGCAACCTGGGTATGTGCCTTGGCTGGGAATCAAACCAGCGACCTTTGGGGATACTTTCTTTTAAAAAAGATTACTAGTTGGGTATTATAGGCATTTGTGGTTAGAAAGAAAACAAGAATTCCTGAAATATTATTTTTTGAAGACCAAACTTAAAAATAATATAAGTTCATAGTGTGGGGAGGAAGGGGGAGATTGGGTGTTATCTGACTTAAAATATAAGCAATAGCATTGATGAACCTTGAGGACATTATGCTAAGTGACATAAGCCAGTCACAAAAAGGCAAGTATTGTACTATTCTACTTATGTGGTGTACCTAGAATAGTTTAACACATAGAATCAGAGTAGAATGGCAGTTGTCAAGGGCTGGGGGGAAAGGGAAACACCATTTCTGTTTGATGGGTATAGAACTCATTTTGCAAAATACAAAAATTCTAGCAATTGGTTGCCAAACAACGTAAATATACTTAACACTACTGAACTGTACACTTAAAACTAAGGTGGTTAATTTTATGTTATATCTACCAAATTAAAGAAAAATATATCTGTCTGTCTGTATATACTATATATACATATACTGTATATATTTTTTCCCATATACCATAGTCCCTCAGTACATGTGGAGGATTGGTTCCAGGGCACACCCTTCCCCTGCCACCCACAGATAAATCCAGTAATGTCCAAGTTGATTGTATAAAATGGGGTAGTATTAGAATATAAGCTATGCACATCCTCCTATATATACTTTAAATCATCTCCAGATAACTTATAATACCTAATACAATATGTTATATATGTATAGTTATAATGTACATTATTGTTTTAGGATTAAATGACAGGGAAATAAGGTCTACCCTTAGTACTAATGCAGCATAGCAACCATAGCAAGCCTAACTACATAGTACCAGTGAGCAACAATGTAACTTATTTTTTCTCAGTATTTTCTATCCTAGGTTGTTTGAATCCAGAGAAGCAAAACCCATGGATACTAAGGGCTGGTATATGCATGTTAAATATCCAAACATACACTAGAATAAACTCAAGACGGATAAAGGATTTAAACATAAGCAGTCCTGAAGAAAAATATAGGCAGTAAACTTTTTGATATCCTATGCAGAAATATGTTTACTGATACATCACCAAGGGCAAAGGAAATAAAAGAACAGATCAACAAATGGGACTATATCAAATAGAAAAGTTTCTCAATTTAAGCCAGAAGGGAATGGCAAAAAGTATTTCAAGTCATGGTAAACAAAGGCCTGCAACCAAGAATACTCTACCCAGCAAGTCTCTCATTCAAGATAGAAGGAGAAATAAGGAGTTTCCTAGACAAAAAAAAAAGACTAAAAGAATACATCTCTACCAAACCAGCATTGCAAGAAATGCTAAAGGGTCTGCTTTAAAAATAAATAAATAAATAAAATGAAGAAACAGAGAAAGCCAAAGAGGAATACAGATACAAAGGGAGAAAATGGCAATGAATAAGTATCAATCAATAATAACCTTAAATGTAAATGGATTAAATGCACCAATCAAAAGACATAGGGTAGCCGAATGGATCAGACAACATGACCTACATATATGCTGTCTTCAAGAAACCCACCTCAGAACAAAAGATCAACACAGATTGAGAGTAAAGGGACGGAAAAATATATATCAAGCAAATGGACATGAAAAAAAAGCTGGTGTAGCAATACTTATTTCAGACAAAATAGATTTCCAAGTGAAGGCCATAAAAAGGGACAAAGGAGGACATTTCATAATACTTAAGGGAACAACCCATCAATAAGAAATAACTCTGGTAAACATATACGCACCCAACATAGGAGCTCCGAAATATATAAGGAAAATCCTGGAGGACTTTAAGAAAGATGTAGACAGCAACACACTCATAGTAGGGGATTTTAATACCCCACTATCAACAATGGACAGATCTTCCAAACAAAAAATCCCCAAAGATGTTGTGGCATTGAACAACACTCTAGAGGAAATGGACCTAAGTGATGTATACAGAGTCTTTTACCCCAAAGAAGCAAAATACTCATTCTTTTCAAATGCACATGGATCATTCTCTAAGATAGACCACATGGTATGTCACAAGACATGCCTCCACAAATACAGGAAAATTGAAATCATACGAAGCATCTACTCAGATCACAATGGCTTGGAACTAGAAACCAATCTCAAGGGAAAAAAACAAAAATTCTCTAACTCATGGAGACTGAATAACATGCTTTTAAGCAATGAAGGGGTTAACAATGCGATCAAAGATGAAATCAAAAAGTTCCTGGAAACAAATGACATTGAACACACAACAGCCCAAAACCTATGGGATACAGCAAAGGCAGTGCTCAGAGGGAAATTTATAGCAATACAGGCCTTCCTATAAAGATCACAAGAAGTTTATAAAAACAACCTAACCACAAAGCTGCAAGAACTAGAGGAGCAACAACAAAGCCCACAGCAAGTAGAAGGAAGGAAATCATCAAGATCAGAGCAGAACTAAATAACTCAGAGATTCAAACTACAATTCGAAGAATCAACAGGTCCAGGAGCTGGTTCTTTGAAAAAATAAACAAAATTAACAAACCTTTATCCAGACTCATCAAGAAAAAGAGAGAGAGGACCCAAATAAACAGAATCAGAACTGACAGAGGAGAAATCACAACTGATACCTCAGAAATACAAAAGAATGTACGAAATTACTACATTACTACAAACAACTATATGACAAAAAATAGGTCAACCTGGATGAAATGGACACATTTCTGGAAATGTATAATCTACCAAAACTGAACCCAGAAGAAGCAGAAAGCCTAAATAGGCCAATAACAACTAGTGAAATTAAAGAAGTAATCGAAAATCTCCCAAAGCACAAAAGCCCTGGACCAGATGGCTACACAGTTGAATTTTACCAAACATTTAAAGAATAATTAACTCCTATCCTTCTTAACCAACACCAAAAAACACAGGAAGAGGGAAGACTCCCAAACTCTTTCTATGAGGCCAATATTATTCTACTCCCAAAACCAGAGAAAGACACAACTAAGAAAGAAAGCTACAGGCCAATATCTCTGATGAACATAGATGCTAAGATTCTCAACAAAATATTGGCCAGCCGGATTCAGCAGTACTTTACAAAGATCATACACCATGATCAAGTGGGTTTCATCCCAGGGATGCAAGGATGGTACAACATTCATAAATCAATAAATGTAATACACCACATCAACAAATTGAAAGACAAAAACCAAATGATCATAACAATAGATACTGAAAAAGCATTTGATAAAGTACAGCAACCATTCATGATAAAAACCCTCAGCAAAATGGGAATAGAGGGGGCATACCTCAACATCTATGAGAGCCCATCTATGAGAAATCTGAAACCAACATCATACTCAATGGGCAAAAATTAAAAGCTTTCCCCCTAAGATCAGGAACGAGACAAGGCTGTCCACTTTCTTCACTTTTATTCAACATTGTCTTGGAAGTTCTAGCTATAGCCATCAGAGAAGAAAAAGAAATCAAAGGTATCCAAATTGGAAAGGAGGAAGTCAAACTGTCATTATTTGCAGATGATATGATAGTGTACATACAAAACCCGATTGGCTCCACCAAAAATTTACTCAACCTAATAAGCAAATTTAGCAAAACAGCTGGTTATAAAGTCAATATCCAGAAGTAAAAAGCAATTTTGTATCCCAATAATGAAACAACAGAAATAGAAACAAAAAAACAAATCCCATTTACCACAGCAACAAGAAAAATAAAGTACCTAGGAATAAATTTAACTAAGGAGGTAAAAGACCTATACTCAGAAAACTACAGAACAATGAAGAAAGAAATCAAGGAAGATACAAATAAATGGAAGCATATACCATGTTCTTGGATGGGAAGAATTAACATTATTAAAATGTCCATACTACCCAAAGCAATCTACATATTCAATGCAATCCCAATTAAAATACCAATGACAGAATTCACAGAAATAGAAAAAATCCTTTAAACATTTATATGGAGACAAAATCACCCACAAATAGCCATATCACTCTTGAGAAAGAAGAACAAGGTAGGAGGAATCACAATATCGGACTTCAAACAATACTACAAGGCTACTGTCATCAAAACTGTCAGGTACTGGCATAAGAATAGACATGTAGATCAATGGAACAGGATAGAGAGCCCAGAAATTACCCCAGGATTTTATGGTCAACTAATATGTGACAAAGGGGGAAGGAACATCAAATGGAGTGAAAACAGTCTCTTCAACAAATGGTGTTGGGAGAACTGGACAGCAACATGCAAAAAGATAAAACTAGACCACCAACTTACACCATACACCAGAATAAACTCAAGATGGATAAAGGATTTAAACATAAGCAGTGCCACCATAAAGGTCCTCGAGAAAAATATAGGCAGTAAACTTTTGGATATCCTACGCAAAAATATGTTTACTGATACTACACCAAGGGCAAAGGAAATAAAAGAAAAATCAACAAATGGGACTATATCCAATTGAAAAGTTTCTGTTCAGCTAAAAAAAAAAAAAAAAAAGAAAAATCAGCAAAATTCAAAGGGAACCAACTGTATGGGAAAACATAATTGCCAATGATACCTCAGACAATGGTTTGATCTCCAAAATACATAAAGAACTAATGCAACTCAACACCAAAGGAGACAGGCAGCCCAATTAAAAAATGGGCAAAGGACCTGAACTCACTGAGGAAGATATACGAATGGCCCAGAGGCATATGAAAGAATGCTCAACATCAGTAGCCATCAGAGAGATGCAAATTAAAACCACAGGAAGATACTACCTCATACCTGTCAGAATGGCAATCATCAACAAATCAACAAACAACAAGTGTTGGCAAGGATGTGGAGTAAAGGGAACCCTCATGCACTGTTGGTGGGAATGCAAGCTGGTGCAGCCACTCTGGAAAATAGTATGGGGTTTCCTAAAAAAACTAACAATGGAACTGCCTTTTTTTTTTTTTTTTTTAAGGTTTTATTTCACTATTTTTAGAAAGAGGAGAAGGGAGAGAGGCAGAGAGGGAGAGAGACATCAATGTATGGTTGCTTTTCACCTGCCTCCAGCCACAGACCTGACTGGAGACCTAGTTTGCAACCTTGTTATGTACCCTGACTGGGGAATCAAACCTACAACCTTTGGGTTCGCAGGCTGGCACCTTATCCACTGTGCTACCAACCAGGGCTCGGAACTGCCTTTAGATCCAGCAATTCCACTACTTGGACTATACCCAAAGAATCCTGAAACACCAATTCATAAGAACCTATATACACCTATGTTCATAGCAGCACTATTTACAATAGCCAAGTGCTGGAAACAGCCTAAGTGCCCATCAGTGGATGATTGGATCAAAAAACTTCGGTACATTTACACAATGGAATACTATACAGCAGAAAGAAAGAAAGAACTCTTACCCTTTGCAACAACATGGATGGAACTGGAGAGTATTATGCTTAGTGAAATAAGCCAGTCAGTGAAGGACAAATACCTTATGATCTCACCCATTACAGGATAATAATGCACAAAACTAACAACAAGCAAAACAGAACCAAATATATGAATACAGTGAATAGGCCTTCAGTGGTCAGGGGGAAGGGGGTTGGGGGCGGAGGGAGGAAGAGGCAAGGAAGGGGAATAGTTTAGATAAGAACCTAGTATAAAGGAACCATGGACATGGACAACAGGTGGGATTGACTTTGGGGGAAATGGGTGGGTGGGGAGGGGGACACAGGGGAGCAAAAAGGGGATGGATGTAATACAACAACAATAAAATTAAAATAGAAAAGAAAATATCCAAAATCATGTAAAAGCATCCTCCTCCTTTAGAAAAAAATATTTTCAAAAGCATCCTACACTGATTAATTAAGGATAAGATAACCATATGGATTAAGACCCATTTCTTTCAAACACAAGCCCCAAGAGCAGCTAGCTAAATGTCTGGACTTGTCTTTGGGCTGTCTCTCACACATAGGGTCTAACCACAGGGATACTTTGACTAAGTGATGATTTCCCTGGTATATTTCAAGGTAGCTTTTAGGTAGATAAATGACATTGTTCTCTAATATTCTGTTTAAAAGACAAATGGTAAGAAACAATAAGCACTGATTTATTTATTTATTTTTAAAATTTTATTGTTTTTGTATTATACCCATCCCCTTTTTGCTCCCCTCTGTTGATTTATTTTTTAATTTAAGAAATTAGCATTGCCAATGATACCTCAGACAAGGGTCTGATCTCCAAAATATATAAAGGACTAATGCAACTCAACACCAGAGCGACAGACAGCCCAATTAAAAAATGGACAAAGGACCTGAACAGACAACTCAATGAGGAAGATATACAAAGGGCCCAGAGGCATATGAAAGAATGCTCAACATCACTAGTCATCAGAGAGATGCAAATTAAAACCACAATAAGATACCACCTCACACCTGTCAGAATGGCAATCATCAGCAAACCAACAAACAACAAGTGTTGGCGAGGATGTGGGGCAAAGGGAACCCTCATACACTGTTGGTGGGAATGTAGGCTGGTGCAGCCACTGTGAAAAACAGTATGGGGTTTCCTTAAAAAACTAAAAATGGAACTGCCTTTTGATCCAGCAATTCCACTACTTGGACTATACCCAAAGAATCCTGAAACACCAATTCATAAGAACCTATGCACACCTATGTTCATAGCGGCATTATTTACAATAGCCAAGTGCTGGAAACAGCCTAAGTGCCCATCAGTGGATGATTGGATCAAAAAACTTTGGTACATTTACA
>PVIW01011340.1:0-38161 GCA_004026585.1 Noctilio leporinus
ATGTTGGCTTCAGGTTTCTCATAGATGGCCTTTATGATGTTGAGGTATGCTCCCTCTATTCCCATTTTGCTGAGGGTTTTTATCATAAATGGTTGCTGCACTTTATCAAATGCTTTTTCAGCATCTATTGATATGATCATATGGTTTTTATCTTTCAATTTGTTGATGTGGTGTATTACATTTATTGATTTTCGAATGTGAAACCATGTATTTCTTAATCTGAAGATTCTACTCTGATTAAATATTGTAATTTGTTTGTTATTCTATTCTAATGCTATTTAATTTAATTTTAATTAATTTGTATAGCAGGAAGATCCTAATTTAATTTGTTTATTCATTTAAAATGAAAATGTAAAATAATTCAGAATGTGCATTTTTATATTCTATTTACTTGGGGCATCACCTTTGGCTTTAAATTAATTAAATTGGTGTGAGAACAGATTTTTTAACTTTCAAGTACTTGTTATTATGTTAGCATTGGGAATTTGAACTTGTTCATAGAGATTTAGTTTATAACTCTACCTCAAAAAGATTATAGCTTGCAATCACCATGTAGTGTGATTACAACCTTGTTGTTATCCTCATATTGTCATGTTTGAAAATATTAATGAACTTGGTTTTATTTTACACCAATTTAGATTTAAAGAATAACTAAGAAGATAGTAGAGAGGGCTCCCATATATGTCCCCACCTATAAACACAATTTTCTCCATTATTAACATCTTGCATTAATGTGGTATATTTGTTAAATAAATGAAGAAATATTGATACATTATAATTTACTAAATACACAGTTTACACTAAGGTTCACTCTTTGTGTTGTGCTGTTCTATTATTGTTGACAAATACATAATAATCAGGTATCCACCATTACAATATCATACAACCTAGTTTTACCGTAAATATTTCCTGTCACCTTTTCATCCCTGTTTCTTTCACCTCAAACCCCTGGAAGCCACTGAAATTTTGCTGTTTCTATAGTTTTGCCTTTCCCAGAATGTCATTTATTTAGAATCATACCATATGTAATCTTTTCAGACTGGCTTCTTTTGCTTAGCAATAGCTAACCACTTTCTATTGTAGAATAATATTCCAT
This sequence comes from Noctilio leporinus, assembly GCA_004026585.1. Classification (NCBI taxonomy): domain Eukaryota; kingdom Metazoa; phylum Chordata; class Mammalia; order Chiroptera; family Noctilionidae; genus Noctilio; species Noctilio leporinus. The sequence continues at coordinate 1,097 of PVIW01011340.1, forward strand.
TCACCTACTGAAGAATATCTTGGTTGCATATGTCTTTTTTTTTTTTTTTTTTGCCAATTTCATAAAAGTTCTATAAATACTGTATGTAGGTTTTTGTGTAGACATGTTTTAATTCAACTGGATAAATATCTTGGAGTGTAATTGCTAGATCATATGGTAAGATTATATTAAGCTTGGCAAGAATCTATTAAACTGTCTTCCAAAGTAAATAAATCATTTGGCTCTCATATCAGTAATGAATGAGAGTTCCTGCTAATCCACTCTAGTATTTGGTATTATCAGATTTTTGTGTTTTTGTTTTGTTTTGTTTGTTTCTAATTTTAGACATTCAATAGGTGTGTAGTGGTACCTCATTATTATTTTAATTTGCAACTTACCAATGGCATGATTTTGAGCATTTTATCACATGCTATTTGTTTTCTGTTTATTCAGATCATTTGTCCATTGTTTTAAATTTAGGTTTTTGTTTTTTGTTTTTTTTTTCACAGTTGATTTTTTAAGAGCTCTTTGTATATATATGTTACAAGTCCTTATAAGACAGGGAGAAATTTTCTTTACCCTTCTAGGTTTCTTCTTTATTGGTCTAATAATCAAATCAGCATGATACATTAAGATAAAATAACCAAATTTAATTATATACTTACATAGGGTAATCACACAAGAGTCAGTGACTTCACATACATAAGAAGTTAAGAAACAGATAAAATGAGGTATATATCACATTTTTAGCTAAGGATGAGGTAAGACACCAGGGACTTTAGAAGGGTCATTGGCAGAATGATTAGAAAATGTTCAGTAACTGGAAGTTTTCCCTGCCCTCTAGAGAGGTCTGAAAAAAGCCATTTCTGGTAATATCCCTCATAAGATCCCAAATTTAGATTCTTTAAGGGAGAGGTGTTTCTCTTAAGCCTGCCTTTGGCTCAAGTCTTAATTCCACATGCCAAAGTAGTACATATTGGGAAGCCTGTTCTCAACCTGTTCCTCTTTTACAGATAATGCATTTTGTAAATATTTTCATTTACTTTGTGATTTGTGTTTTTATTCTCTTAATATACTATTTCTAATAAAAGTATTACTAAATGCTTCTAGTATCTCAGTTAAAATGACATCAGTGTGAAACTGGGCCCTAACATGGAAAGCAGACCTTGATAGTTATTTTCTTTCTAGTTTTATTTAGTGTCTTTTAGGAGATAAAACCAGACCTCCTCACAATGTTTAAGAGACAACTGGACGTACTATTTAGAGAGAGAGAGAGAGAGAAAGAAAGAGAGAGAGAGAGAGGGAAATCAGTACAAATTTTCTCATTTTCTGTTATATATTATAGACTTGTGTATTGTATTCATTATTACATATTGATATTGTATTAAATTATGTCACAATAGTACAGTATTTGTTTATCAGTTGTTTGAGAATCAAAAGCAACATTAAAAGTACTACTACATATTAAAGCTATCTTTCAATTCAAGTTAGTCCTCTGCCATACTGTGCATAGGGGACTAGCTGCAATCCCTACGTTAGCCAATATCCAAGTAATTTCAAAGCATTGAGAAATAATTGGACACTTAGGCTGTTTCCAGCACTTGGCTATTGTAAATAGTGCTGCTATGAACATAGGTGTACATAGGTTCTTATGAATTGGTTTTTCAGGATTCTTTGGGTATAGTCCAAGTAGTGGCATTGCTGGATCAAAAGGCAGTTCCACTTTTAGTTTTTTAAGGAAACCCCATACTGTTTTCCACAGTGGCTGTACCAGCCTACATTCCCACCAACAGTGTATGAGGGTTCCCTTTGCCCTGCATCCTCGCCAACACTTGTTTGTTGATTTGTTGATGATCGCTATTCTGACAGGTGTGAGGTGGTATCTTACTGTGGTTTTAATTTGCATCTCTCTGATGACTAGTGATGTTGAGCATTCGTTCATATGCCTCTGGGCCCTTTGTATATATCTTCCTCAGTGAGTTGTCTGTTCAGGTCCTTTGCCCATTTTTTAATTGGGCGATTGGATCAAAAAACTTTGGTACATTTACACAATGGATGCTATATAGCAGAAAAAAAGAAGGAACTCGTACCCTTTGCAACAACATGGATGGAACTGGAGAGTATTATGCTTAGTGAAATAAGCCAGTCAGTGAAGGACAAATATCATATGATCTCACCCATTATAGCACAATAATGAACAAAACTAACAACAACCAAACAGAACCAAATATATGAATACAGTGAATAGGCCTTCAGTGGTCATGGGGAAAGGGGTTGGGGGGAGGGGGAAAGCAGAGGCAAGGAAGGGGAGCAGCTTAGACAAGAACCTAGTATAAAGGAACCATGGACATGGACAACGGGTGGGATTGACTTTGCGGGGAATGGGTGGGTGGGGAGGGGTACAGGGGGAGCAAAAAGGGGATGGATGTAATACAACAACAATAAAATTTTTTAAAAAGTAGGAAAACAGACTGACAAAAAGAACCAAAAAACAAAAAACAAAAAAAAAAAAAAAAAGAGAAATAATTGGAAACAGTCTCTGTTCCTCACAAATTGTCATGGTTAAGCTCTAAGGTTGCCAAGGTATATTCTTGGATTCAAGTGTCTCCACTTATCAGCTATATAAGCTTATCTGAAGATAAGCAGAATATATCAGCCAAAATATGCCTGTTTGGCATAGGAATTATTTTGAGTTGGTTATTTTTTTAAATACAGCAGACACTTGAGAAATTCTGAAAACCAAGTAGAAGGTACCCTTTTATATTTAAGAGACATTTATATTTATAATAGAAAAGGCCTATTTGTAAGGGCCTCACCTCTATCTCTGTACCAGAAAGAAGGAGATGATTCAAACTCTTGAAATTCTTACCAGTGTAAGAAGGCAAGGACTTAAATCTACATGACAACCTTACACTTGCTTTCTGTGCTCTGTTTGAAAAACTCCCATAACTGGCTCCCAGGCCTCAAATCTTCTATTCTCTTTAGCTGGAAATGTTATTTAAGGTGTTGACTTGGGCCATTTTGGTATGTTCCTCAGTTTGCCAGCATATTTCCCATGTATACAGAAGGTATACTTATTATTAAATTTGTGGGTTTTTTCCTTTTTGTCTTTTTTTTTTATTTTAATTTTATTATTGTTGTATTACCTATCCCATTTTTCCTCCCCTCTATCCCCTTCCCCACCCATCACTCACCCCCAAAGCCAAGCCCACTTGTTGTCATGTCCTTGGTTCTTCCATGATAGTTCCTTGACTGTTCCCTTCTTTGCCTCCTCCTCCCCCTACCCCCTCCTCTCTGCCCACTGAAGGTCTATTCATTGTATTCATGTATCTGGTTCTGTTTTGCTTGTTTGTTTGTTTTGTTCATTACTGCCCTGCAATGGGTGAGATCATGTGGTATTTGTTTTTCACTGACTGGCTTATTTCACTAAGCATAATACTTTATAGTTCCATCCATGTTGTGGCAAAGGGTAGGAGTTCTTTCTTTATGCTGTGTAGTATTCCATTGTGTAAATGTACCAAAGTTTTAGGTCCAATCATCAACTGATGAGCACTTAGGCTGTTTCCAGCACTTGGCTATTATAAATAGCACTACTATGAACATAGGGGTACATAGGTTCTTATGAATTGGTGTTTCAGGGTTCTTTGGCTATAACCCTAGTAGTGGAATTGCTGGATCAAAAGGCAGTTCCACTTTTAGTTTTCCATAGTGGCTGCCCCAGCATGCATTCCCACCAGGGTTTCTTTTTCCCCACATCCTTGCCAACACTTGTTGTTTGTTGATTTGTTGATGATTGCCATCTGACAGGTGTGAGTTGGTATCTTATTGTGGTTTTAATTTGCATCTGTCTCATGGCTAGTGATGTTGAGCATTCTTTCATATGCTTTTGGGCCCTTTGTATGTCTTCCTCAGTGAGTTGTCTGTTCAGGTCCTTTGCCCATTTTTTAATTGGGCTGTCTGTCTCCCTGGTGTTGAGTCGCATTAGTTCTTTATGTATTTTGGAGATCAAACCCTTGTCTGAGATATCATTGGCAAATGTGTTTTCCCATACCCTTGGTTACCTTTGAATTTTGCTGGTGTTTTCTTTAACTAAACAGAAACTTTTCAGTTTGATATAGTCTCATTTGTTGATTTGTTCTTTTATTTCCTTTGCCCTTGGTGAAGTATCAGTAAACATATTTCTGTGTAGGATATCTAAAATTTTACTGCTGATATTATTCTCCAAGACCATTATGGTGGCACTGCTTATGTTTAAGTCTTTTATCCATCTTGAGTTTATTCTGGTGTATGGTGTAAGTTGGTGGTCTAGTTTTATCTTTTTGCATGTTGCTGTCCAGTTCTCCCAATACCACTTGTTGAAGAGACTGTTTTTACTCCATTTTATGTTCCTTCCTGCTTTGTGAATATTAATTGACCATAGAGTGCAGGGTTTATTTCTGGACTGTTTATTCTGTTCCATTGATCTATATATCTATTCTTATGCCAGTACCAGATTATTTAGATTACAGTAGTCTTGTAGTATAGTTTGATGTCCGATATTGTGATTCCTCCTACCTTGTTTTTCTTTATCAAGATTTGCTATGGCTATTTTAACACTATTAGAGTGTTGCTGTCTATATTCTTCTTGAAGTCCTCTAAGATTTTTCTTATATATTTGGGAGCTCCTACATTGGGTGTGCATATGTTTATCCTCTAACAGTAGGGGATTTTCATACCCCATTATCAACAATGGACAGATCTTCCAAGTGAAAAAAAAGCAAGGATATTGTGGCATTGAACAACAATTTGAGGAAATGGGCCTAACTGAAGTATACAGAATGTTTCACCCCAAAGAAGTAAAATACACGTTCTTTTCAAATGCACATGAAATATTTTCAAAGATATTCCACATGGTAGGTCACAAGACAAGCCTCCACAAATACAGGAAAATTGAAATCACCATCAGATTTTGTCTATTAGCTCTGATTCCACTTGGCCTGATCTGCCAGATCTATAGCATCTTCTTGATGGGTTGTTCTCTTAAGTATTATATAATGTCCTTCTTTGCCTCTTTTTATGGCCTTCATCATAAAGTCTATTTTGTCTGAAATAAGTGTTGCTACTCCAGCCTTTTTTTCATGTCCATTTGCTTGATATATATTTTTCCATCACTTCACTTTCAATCTTTGTTGACTTTTTATTCTGAGGTGGGTCTCTTGAAGACAGCATATATATGGGTAATGTTTTCCTATCCATTAAGCTACCCTATGTCATTTGGATAGGGAAGTAAAGAAATAAAATGGTATTGGATTAGTAATTGAAGATAATGTTTTCTAGGTGACTGCTTTATCAGACCAAATTGGTCAGACAGTATTGAGCACATGAAAGGGGACCAGAAGCTGCTTTCATGGAAAACAAAAACTTTGAGAACAGTAACACAAGAATGTTGGGAAAAGGGATACACGGCAAAGCTCAAGTATGTGGGAACTTTGAGATTTTTCATTTTTGGGTCATAAAAGTTACCATCTTTGGAAAGAAAGTTCTCTCGTTTTTGCCATTTGAGCAAAATGGCACTAATCAAAGTTATGCTTTTGCCTTCTCCCCCCAGAAAGGGGAATCAAAGTCCCAAAGTGAGGACGAAAGCTGTCTAAAATTCAGTCAAGCTACAGGGAACTTCAGGGCATCTTGCTTGATTATAGCTGAGGTATTTGACTTACACAATTGTGAATGCTAGTTTTGATCATAGGCAAAATTGTGACATACAATATATTGTAGGAAGTTTTCCATTTCATGTTTTCAATCTTCTGTGTAGCTTCTTACCCCTTCGTGGAAACCCCCACTTCAGTAGTGGAAACTTGGATATGGGAAAACATTTTATAATAGAGGATCTCAGATTTCACCCCCACCCCCATCATGGAAGGGGGTGATCTGCATTTTAACAAGACTTCCCCAGGGGATTTTAGTACATCTTAAGTTTTGAGAAGTACTTTTCAGCTGTTGTTTGTCTCCTTTGTATTCATCACCATCAGATTTTGTCTATTAGCTCCGATTCCACTTGGCCTCAGATTTACAAGGTTAATAGGTGTCAGTTGGGAATAACGTATTCATGAGAACAGAAGACCAATAGACCTTTTTTGCAATCAATGTATTTTTTTTCCTGAATAGGGTTAAACAATGACAAGAAGTACTCTATTTCTCATTGTTTAACCCAAACTGGGGGAGGGAGCATGTTATGTAACAGCAGAAAATATATTTTGTACTGTTATATTAACTTTTCCTAAAAATCTGTATACTTCATCTATTGATAAGGGAACCCTATATTTATACATTTTAATAAAAATAGATAACAGTTCATTGTTATCATCACAACAGAAATATTAAGATTATTTCCCTTTGCTTTAGTACAGATTTTTTTTTCTTTCTCTGTGTTCTCTGCAGCTTGAAGATGAAGATTTCTGGTATGTAATTTTATTTATTTTTCTTTTTTAAAATGACAGAATATTTAACCTACCTTGCAACAAGTAATCTGCTTTATTCCTTTATGTGTCAGCTAGAAATTGAGAAGTTGATCTAATGAGGTAACAAGATTTTCCTAGCAAGGGTTTGAGGAGGCATGGACCTTGGAACCACAAAACCTGGCTTCTAGCCCCAGGGATGCCCATCCGAATGCCCAGAAGAAGACGCTTCATCACAATGTGACTGGTAGGAATTGTGGAAACACAAGAGGGCCAATCTCGTGCACAACATTTTTGAACCACTAACTTACTGTGAGACTCCATCTTCTCACTCATAAAATCAGGAGTTCTCAAAGTGGCTTCTACATCAACTGTTCTCTTTTCCCATGAATACTGAATATGAACCTCCTCTGAAACCAGTGTATTCCTTGTACTTTCTATACTGTTTTTCTGTTTTTTTTTTTTTTCACAATCACTTTTTCAACTTGTATGAACAGGAATGAACATTGGTATTCAGTTCTGTTGATTTAACCTGGTATTACATGTCTTGTTCAGTACTTTAAGCAATCTCTTCAGACACTTTGATGTTAAAAGCAAAGATTAGGTATATAAATGGTGTGTCTGAGGTTTCCACAAAGCATTTGCACTTTATAACACCTAATTCCCAAAGTTTGTGTACTTTAAATAATTATTTAATCTAAGGCAAACAAATACAAAATGAGATTTCCATTAAGTGCAATAAGTGGATGAAGTATCTAAACCTGATACCTCAGTTAAACAGTTTGTAATAGGTTGAATATTGGAACCTATTACAGAAGAGAGCAAATATTAATATCTGAAATTTATAAATGTTAACTGATTTGGAAAAATGTATCTTTTTAGTTGTAATTAAATATGGATTTAGAGATGAGGAGATCACCCTAGATCATGTGGGTAGAGTTCTCAATGCCATCACAAGTATTTTATAAGACAGAGGGGAAGGGAAGCAGCACAGAGAAGAAAGCAACGGGTAGACAACAGGCAAAGATAAGGCTGATGTGGCCACTAGCCCAGAAATGCCAGGATAGCCATTATAAGTTAGAGGAGACAAAGCATGGATTCTTCCTTAGAACAACCGGAGGAAGCACTGCCTTGCTGAATTTCAGACATCCAGCTTCCAAAACTATAGGAGAATAAATATCTATTTTTTATGCAACCAATAGGTGAGGATTTACTGTAACAATCTCAGAAAATTAATACTGTTTATTTTGTAGAAATAAATCTTTTATAAAGTCAATCTCTCCTTTCTAAAAAATAGTAGGAGGAAAATATTGAAGTCAAGGAATTAGTAATTGCTAAACCAGATGTATATTACCTTTTTCTTCTTTATCAATATTTTTAAATTGAATCTTCATTATATATTTTTCCATTACCACTTAGACCCATTATACCCTTCACCACAATCACTATGCTGTTGTCCATGTCCATGAGTCCTTTTTCCTTTTTGCTCAATCCTTTTGTCCCCTGCCACTAGCTGTCACCTGTTCTCCATCTATGAGTCCGTCTGTTTTGCTATGAGCTCAGTTTATTCATTAGATTCCACAAATGAATGAAATGATATGGTATTGTCTTTCTCTGACTGGCTTATTTCACTTAGCATAATGCTGTTGCGAAGGGTTCATTTTTCTTTTTATGGCCAAGTAGTATTCCATTGTGTAAATATCCCATAGTTGTTTTACCCACTCATCTACTAATGGACACTTGGCTGCTTCCATATCTTGACGATTGTAAATAATGCTGCAATGATCATGGGGGTGCATATATTCTTTTGAATTAGTATTTGGGGTTCCTTTAGATGTTGTCCCAGAAGGGGAATCATGGGTCAAAAGGCAGATCCATTTTTAATTTTTTGATGTATCTCCATGCTGCTTTCCAGAGTAGCTGTACCAGTCTGCATTCCCACTAACATTGCAATAGAGTTACCCTTTCTCCAAATCCTCACCAGCACTTACTTTTTTATTTTTTCAGTCACAGATATTTATTTAGCATTTACCATATGTCAGGTTCTGTTTCAGGGACTGGGTATAAAGCTATCTAAAAAACAGATCATGCCTTTGCCCTTATGGAGCTTATCACCTATAGGGAAGTCTAATACTGGACAAATTATCACAATATAAGCATATTTAGTGTTATGAAGAAATTCATAGTGCTATGAAGTATATGCTGGGGTGGGGGAAGGGGTGTCAAACCAAATATTTGAGGTTAGGGAAGGTTCTGGAGAGAATAGTGTTGAAGTTGAGGCCTGAATAAATTAACTTAGTGAGGTAAAGAGGAAGGGTGGAGTGTAGAGAAATGTTCTAGCCCTAAGGGTGCAGCAGACATAAAGTCCATAGTACAGATTTAACATGTTTTTTTCTTAAAATGTTTACATTAGTGCATTTTCCCAACATCCATGTCCTATTTGATTTCCTGTAAACCCCACTAACTGAGCCCTACGCAAGTCTGAAATGCAGGTATCCTTTAAGGTTCCCTGTTTATACATTCCTTCTAAGGCAAGCAGTTAGAATAGTTAAACCCCCAAAGTGTTTCTCTACTAAGGGTTATATAATTTTAGCTCTGACATTTACATCTTTTTTTTAAATTTAATTTTATTATTGTTGAATTACATCCATCCCCTTTTTGCTCCCCTCTGTCCTTTTCCCCATCCACCCACTCCCTCACAAAGTCAATCCCACATGTTGTCCATGTCCAGGGTTCCTTTATACTAGGTTCTTGTCTAAACTGCTCCCCTTCTTTGTCTCTTCCTCCCACCCACCTTCCCCCTGCCCACTGAAGGCCAATTCACTGTATTCATTAATCTGGTTCTGTTTTGCTTGTTTGTTTTGTTCATTATTGTCCTGTAATGGGTGAGATCATATAGTATTTGTCCTATACTGACTGGCTTATTTCACTAAGCATAATACTTTCTAGTTCCATCCATGTTGTTGCAAAGGTTAGGAGTTCCTTCTTTCTTTCTGCTGTGTAGTATTCCATTTTGTAAATATACCAAAGTTTTTTGATCCAATCATCCACTGATGGGCACTTAAGCTATTTCCAACATTTTGCAATTGTAAATAGTACTGCTATGAACATAGGGGTATAGGTTCTTATGAATTGGTGTTTTAGGATTCTTCAGGTATAGTCCTAGTAGTGGAATTACTGGGTCAAAAGGCAGTTCCATGGTCAGTTTTTTAAGGAAACTCCATACTGTTTTCCATAGTGGCTGCACCCATCTGCACTCCCACCAACAGTGCACCAGGGTTCCCTTTTCCCCACATCCTTGCCAACACGTGTCGTTTGTTGATTTGGTGATGATTGCCATTCTGACAGGTGTGAGGTGCTATCTTATTGTGGTTTTAATTTGCATCTGTTTCATGGCTAGTGATGTTGAACATTCTTTCGTATGTCTTTGGGCACTTTGTATGTCTCCCTCAGTGAGTTGTCTGTTCAGGTCCTTTGCCCATTTTTTAATTGGTCTGTCTGTCTCCCTGGTGTTGAGTTGTATATAATATTTTGAATATCAAACTCTTGACAGAGGTATCATTGGCAAATATGTTTTCCCATACCCTTGGTTCCCTTTGAATTTTGCTGATGTTTTCTTTAGCTGAACAGAAACTTTTCAGTTTGTTATAGTCCCATTTGATTATTTTATTTCCTTTGCCCTTGGTGAAGTATCAGTAAACATATTTCTGTGTAGGATATCTAAAATTTTACTGCCTATATTTTTATCCAGGACCTTTATGGTAGCACTGCTTATGTTTAAGTCTTTTATCCATCTTGAGTTTATTCTGGTGTATGGTGTAAGTTGGTGGTCTAGTTTTATCTTTTTGCATGTTGCTGTCCAGTTCTCCTAACACCACTTGTTGAAGAGACTATTTTTACTCCATTTTATGTTCCTTCCCCCTTTGTCAAATATTAATTGACCATAGAGTCCTGGGTTTATTTTTGGGCTCTCTATTCTGTACTATTGATCTATATGTCTATTCTTATGCCAGTACCAGACGGTTTTGATAACAGTAGCCTTGTATTGTTTGATGTTCAACATTGTGATTCCTCCTACCTTGTTCTTCTTTCTCAAGATTGCTGTAGCTATTTGTGGACATTTTTAGCTTCATATAAATTTTTGAAGTATTTTTTCTATTTCTGTGAAGTCTGTCATTGGTATTTTAATTGGGATTGCATTGAATGTGTAGATTGCTTTGGGTAGTATGGACATTTTAATGATGTTAATTCTTCCCATCCTCGAACATGATATATGCTTCCATTTATTTGTGTCTTCCTTAACTTCTTTCTTCAATGTTCTATAGTTTTCTGAGTATAGGTCTTTTACCTCCTTAGTTAAGTTTATTTCTAAGTACTTTATTTTTCTTGTTGCTATGGTAAATGGGATTTGTTTTCTTGCTTCTGTTTCTGATGTTTCATTATTGGTATACAAAAATGCTTTTGATTTCTGGATATTGACTTTATATCCAGCTATTTTGCTGAATTTGCTTATTATGTCAAGTAAGTTTTTGGTGGAGCCTATGGGGTTTTGCATGTACACTATTATACCATCTGCAAATAATGACAGTTTGATTTCCTCCTTTCCAATTTGGATACCTTTGATTCCTTTTTCTTCTCTGATGGTTATGGCTAAAACTTCCAAGACGATGTTGTACAGAAGTGGAGAAAGTGGACAGCCTTGTCTCATTTCTGATCTTAGGGGGAAAGCTTTTGTTTTTGTCCATTAAGTATGATGTTGGCTTTAGGTTTCTCATATGTGGCCTTTATGATGTTGAGGTATGCTCCCTCTATTCCCATTTTGCTGAGTGTTTTCATCATAAATGGTTGCTATACTTTATCAAATGCTTTTTCAGCATCTATTGATATGATCATATGGTTTTTATCTTTCAATTTATTGATGTGGTGTATTAATTTATTGATTTATGAATGTTGTAACATCCTTGCATCCCTGGGATGAAACCCACTCGATCATGATGTATGATCTTTGTAATGTACTGCTGAATCCAGTTGACTAATATTTTGTTGAGAATCTTAGCATCTATGTTCATCAGAGATGTTGGCCTATAGTCTTCTTTCTTAGTTGTGTTTTGACCTGGTTTTGGGATTAGAATAATATTAGCCTTATAGAAAGAGTTTGGGAGTCTTCCTTTTTCCTTTATTTTTTGGTATAGGTTGAGAAGGATAGGAGTTAGTTCTTCTTTAAATGTTTGGTAAAATTCACCTGTGTATCTGTCTGGTCCAGGGCTCTTGTGCTTTAGGAGATTTTGGATTACTGCTTCAATTTCACTATTGTTATTGGCCTCTTCAGGCTTTCTGCTTCTTCTGGATTCAGTTTTTGTAGATTATACATTTGCAGAAATATGTCCATTTCACCCAGGTTGTCATATGTCTTGTCATATAGTTGTTTGTAATAATTTCTTACAATCTTTTGTATTTCTGAAGTATCAGTTATGATTTCTCCTCTGTCATTGCTGATTCTGTTTATTTGGGTCCTCTTTTTCTTGATGAGTCTGGATAAAGGCTTGTCGATTTTGTTTATTTTTTCAAAGAACCAGCTCCTGGACTTGTTGATTCTTCAAATTGTAGTTTGAGTCTCTAAGTTATTTAGTTCTGCTCTGATGTTGATGATTTCCTTCCTTCTACTTGCCCTGGGCTTTGTTTATTGTTGCTCCTCTAGTTCTTGCAGCTTTATGGTTAGGTTGTTTTTAGAAACTTCATGTGACCTTTTTAGGTAGGCCTGTATTGCTATAAATTGCCCTCTGAGGACTGCCTTTGCTGTATCCCATAGGTTTTAGACTGTTGTGTGTCCATTGTTATTCGTTTCCAGGAAGTTTTTGATTTCATCTTTGATCTCATTGTTAACCCATACCTTATTTAGAAGCATGTCATTCAGTCTCTATGAGTTAGAGTATTTTTGTTTTTTTCCCCTTGAGGTTGATTTCTAGTTTCAATCCATTGTGATCTGAGAAGGCGCTTGGTATGATTTCAATTGTCCTGTATTTGTGGAGGCTTGTCTTGTGGTCTACTATGTGGTCTATCTTAGAGAATGTTCCATGTGCATTTGAAAAGAATGTGTATTTTACTTCTTTGGGGTAAAACGTTCTGTATACTCCAGTTAGGTCATTTCCTCTAGAGTGTTGTTCAATGCCACAATATCCTTGGTGTTTTTTCATTTCGAAGAGCTGTCCATTTTTGACAGTGGGGTATTAAAATCCCCTACTATTAGTATGTTGCTGTCTATATCCTACTTAAAGTCCTCCAAGATTTTCCTTATACATTTCGGAGCTCCTACATTGGATGTGTATATGTTTACCAGAGTTATTTCTTCTTGATGGATTGTTCCCTTAAGTATTGTGAAATGTCCATCTTTATCTCTTTTTATGGCCTTCATCATAAAATCTATTTTGTCTGAAATAAGTATTGCTACTCCAGCCTTTTCTTCATGTCCATTTGTTTGATATATATATTTCCATCCCTTCACTTTCAGTCTTTGTTGATCTTTTGTTTTAAGGTGGGTCTGTTGAAGACAACGTACATGTGGGTCACGTTTTTTTTATCCATTCAGCTATCCTATGTCTTTTGATTGGCACATTTAATCTGTTTACATTTAAGGTTATTATTGATTGATACTTATTTATTGCCATTTTCTCATAGGTACCTGTGTTTCTCTTTGGCTCTCTCTGTTTCTTCTTCTTCTTCTTCTTCTTCTTCTTCTTCTTCTTCTTCTTCTTCTTCTTTTTTTTGAAGCAGACTCTTAGCATTTCTTGCAATGCTGATTTTGTAGAGAGTACTATTTTAGTCTTCTTTTTTCTGGGAAACTCCTTATTTCACTTTCCATTTTGAATGAGAGCCTTGCTGGGTAGAGTATTCTTAGTTGCAGGCCTTTGTTTCCCATTACTTGGTATACTTTTTGCCATTCCCTTCTGGCTTGAATCTTTTTTTGTTGAATAATCATTTGATTGCCTTTTTGGAGTGCCCTTATTTGTTATTTGTTGTTTCTCTCTTGATACTTTTAGGATTCTCTTTTTTTATTTGAAATTTGCCATTTTAATTATAATGTCCCTTGGAGTTGTTCTGTTCGGGTTGATTGGGACACTCTGTGCTCTCTGAACTTGAGTAACTTTTTCACTTGTCATGTTAGGGAAATTTATTATCATTACTTTTTCGAATAGGTTTTCCATTCCTTGTTTCTCTTTTTCTTCTGGTATCCCTATGATATGGATGTTATTGCATTTCATATTGTTCTGCAGCTCTCTTAAAACCTCTTCAATCTGGTTCAGCCTTTTTTCATTCTCTTGTACTGTCTTGGAATATTTTTCTATGTTGTCCTCCAACTCGCTGATCTGGTCCTCTGTTTCCTCTAGCCTACTGTTGATTCCTTCTACTATATTCTTCAACTCAGAAATTGTACTCTTCATTTCTTCCTGGCTCTTGTTGTTAGTTTCTAAGTGCTTTTTGATGCTGGTGTAGCTCTCAGTAAGTTCCAGAACTTCCCTGGAGTTCTTTGTAGTTCCCCTGGAGTTGTTTTAGTTTTTTTTTTTTTTTTTTTTGTTTGTTTGTTTGTTTGTTTGTTTGTTTTTGAGCTGGCTGAGCTCATTGAGCTTCTCTATCATCATTCTTTTGAATTCCATATCTGATAGGTCATGTGCCTCTGTTTCATTTGGTGATCTTTCTGGGGATTCTTCCTTTCCTTTTGGTGATGAACTGATTCTTTTTTCCCCATTTGGTGATGGATTGATTCTTTTTCCCCATTTCGGGTGTCTGTTGTTGCTTGTTTTTTCTTATTTTGGATTAATCTGCTTTGCTTCCCTGACTTTGTGGAGCCCCCTTCTGTATTAGGAGATTTGTGGAGTTCAGTGTTGCAGTCTCCTAGATTTCATGGAGCTCAGTGTTGCAGTCTCCTAGATTTCCTCCACTTGTTGCTCTTTGGGTGACCTTTATGTCATTAACTTGGGCTGTCTGGTTGTATTCTGGATTGGTTGTGTATGTTGCTCCTTTCCTTCCAGTTGGTTGATTGAAAGACACTCCTATCCTTTCTCATACACTGTTTTTGAGCTGCTCCTGGAACAGAACCACCAGTCTAGGCAAAATAACCAGACCTTCAGAGATATCTTTCTCTTTTACTCCCCCTTACAACTGCCTGTGAACATAACTATATATCTATACTTTCCAAGGTAACCCCCACTCTTAATCACACCCTCAGCTGCAACTGAGCCAGTCTTAATAGGGATGTAAATATATTAAGACAGTTGTATGAGGGGAAAAAATGATTAAGTTGACTAAAGTATAGATAATTTTGAAGGGTGCTGAGGAGTAGCAAAGATAGCAGGGATATGAGAGAGAAAACCAACTTATCTATTCTATAGAGATGAGGAGAGGGAGAATCAGAAAACCTCAAGTACGAGTGAACAGTATAAGCCCATATATATAGTTGCTGCATCTACCTCCCTGTTCACCCTTAATGATCCCTGATTGGTCCAGGTGGAGCCAGGACCTGTGTGCTTTTAGCAGGAAAAAAAAGAAAAAGAAAAAGAAATAAATAAAGGGTTTAGGGGGCTGGGGAGGGGAGGACTTCTTAGATTTAGGACTGGGAATGAGTTGTAGCATGAGAGTGAGTAGACTTTAAATCAAGAGTAGGAGGAGGATCTTGGGTATTTAGGTGAATTGAGATAGGGGAGAAGTAAAAATATGTGAGTTGGGATACACTAAGGTATAAACAGTATTTACTTAAAATGCACAAATTGTGAGGGTTGGATGTAACTTGTGAAAAGGATATGTTAAGAATTAATAGTTGATGTAGCTCTCAGTGTAACTGAGGTGCTTGAGATTAGCAGCGATCCATTTCCTGAGTCTGCCTCTTTTTCTTGGTCAAATCTCTGCAGTCTATAGTCTAGCTGTGTGGTCTTGGAGTGGCAGAGCCTATGGTTATCACAGTCCGGGCTGATTCTGAGTGTCAGCCCCCAGGTAGGCTAGGCTTCTAGTAGCCAAGCTGGGTGTCTGTGCTGCTGGTGTTTTGGGGCCCTCCCTTCTCTCACTGGTTCTGTGTGAAGACCTGCAGGGTGCTTCTGTGGTGTCTATGGCTGTTCCTCTCCCTCCAGCTCCTGGAGGAGGTTCCTGCCTGAGATGGGCACCTGGCTCCATTGCGGGGTACCCTGCAACCTTGCTGGTTCCTGTGATGGCTGGACCTACCCACGCAGCTCCCAGAGGAGGTAGCCCCTGTCTGATAACAGCACCTGGCTAACCCTCCAGGCAGTCTAGCTCTTTGAGGAGTTTTTCACCACAGCAGCCTCTGTGATGTGTGCCTAGCTCCCCAGAGTGTCTGCAGTGCAGCCTTTGTCACCTGTACTGGGCATGCCAGTTGTACCAGTCGCAAGTTCCTGACTTGCAGTTTGGAGTTTCCCTGGGAGCCTGCAGGTCAGTGTGGGTGTGCGGGACTGGGCTTCCCCCTCACTGGGGATCTGAGCCACACTCTCCCTATGGCACAGTGGCAGGACTTCCAGTCTTTGTGGGATCCTGCTGCCAGTGGGGTTGTGCAGGGTTGGGCCTCCCTCCTCGCAGGGGCTCCAAGCCACCCTTTCCTCGATGGCACAGAGGCACCATTTTCAGTGCTTTTGCTGCAGGGCTGGTGCACTTCCCCACTCCCCTGCTCTTGCTCCCCACGGTCTCTCCTCCTCTGCCTCTGGCCCAGGGAGGAGCTTCCTCTCTCTCTCAGTCTCCCCAGTGAGGCTCTCACACAGTCCCTCCCCTGAAGAAGTTCAATTCCTCATTCCCTCCTGCGTTTGCACTCAGTGCCCACACTTCACTATTCAGATTTCTAGTCTCCAGGGAGCCTGGAGCTGGCTTCAGTTAAAGACGCCCCTCTGGGTAGGGCTACCACTGCCCAGAGCTGACCTCGGCCCGCCGGCCAGTTTAGAACTGTGTCACCTGCTCTTCTGTAGGTCTCTGCTGCCTCTGGGCTGTGCTCCCCTGAGTCCAGATAATTACCGCTCCAATTTGAAGGGACCTGCAGACATCTAGTGCTCCTTACCGTATCCTCCAGCTGCTCTGGCACTTGAGAATGCCATAAGCACTGCTCTCTACTCTGTCACCATCTTTCAGCACTTATTTTTTATTTGTTGAGGATAACCATTCTAACAGGTGTGAGATGATATATCATTGTGGTTTTTATTTGCATTCCTCCGGTGATTAGTGATGTTGAGTATCTTTTCATATGTCTATTGGCCTTCTGTATGTCCTCTGTGAGAAGTGTGTATTCAGGCCCAATGCCCATTTTTTAATTGTATAGTTTGTTTCTTTCTTTCTTCAGTGTCTTATAATTTTCCTACTATAGGTCTTTTGCATCCTTGGATAGATTTATTCTTAGGTATTTTATTCTTTTTTGAATCAATTATGAATAGGATTATTTTCTCAATTTCCCTTTCAGTTAGTTTGCAACTAATTTCTGTATATTAATTTTGTATCCTGTTACTTTGCTGAATTCATTAGTCAGCATGGCATGGAGCAGCACTCTGGTGTGGGGAGCTCAGCTGTTTTAGCAGTGCCTCTGTTATACACTTGAGGGTGGTGTACTCTACCTTTCTGAGTCTCTTAATAAGTGTCTTGACACTCCTGATGACAAGTATGAAATTTGTTCAGAAGCCTGTCTATGGGTGATTCCACTCTGCAGACACGGTTGTTCTGGTCATAAGTGTAGATATCTTAGGTGTTTCTTCTTGCCAGAAGTGCTTACCATGACTTAGGTAATTTCTTGGTTGATCCAAGTGACTACATTTTGTTTTCTATACTTTATTCTGTCTTAACTGGACCAATGCCATTTTATTGGTCCTGCTCTCCACATACTTTTGTCATTGAACTAAGACTGATCTGGCCTTCAAATATGGGACACACTTTTTTTTTTTAACTTAACATTATTTGGTGTTAATCTTAGGTGTACAGCATAGTGGTTAGATAATCATATATTTTACAAAAGGTTCCTCCCCTGCTCCCATATTTCAAGTACTTGCCTGGTACCATAACAGTCATCACAATATTGTTGGCTATATTCCCCATGTTGCACTTTACACTCCATGGGCAGTTTTAAAGAGGGAAATCTTGACTATTGGTGTACTTATGAATTAAGGACTGTCAAGCAAATTCTCTCCATTTCAATTTGAGTGACTTGTACTGTCTTCCTCTCTTCATCTTCTTTTGCATCTTTTTAAATGCCTCACCCACTTAACAAATTATAGTAAACATTTTTGGTTACAGTGTGAAGAATCTCGCTAGCATAAGAAAACATCTTAGATATAAATACAGTATAGTTTCAAAATCCAGTTTGTTGAACTTAACACTATATATTTTAAACTCTTGCACATGTGAATGCAGTTGTTTTCTTGCAATGGTTTCTGATTTCAAAACATTAAGGAAAATGATGAACCTTTTCCTAGCTGAGTCCCAGCTGTAACCCAAAGGTCATACCAAAGCTTCTTTTCTAAATATATCCAAGATATTAGTCAATTATTGGGCCTTCTATAGATTTCACAGCCTAAATTTTCTTAAGGTTACCAATTTTTAAAGCAGCCCATTTAAATCCTACCTCAAAATTGTTATTCAAGCTTTGTCTTGAATTAATTTTATTTCTTCATGTGTTTTTAGGTATCATAGATAAATCATTTTTTCCTTCTTCCCTCAATCTAAATTTATCCTGAGCTTAACATATATTATATTATTCTGTCTACTCATCATGTATTACCAAAAGGACCATTCAAAAATACTAATTTACAATTATGAAGGGGCTACATTTACATATGAATATTATTTACCTATATATAAAAATGTTATTACTATTCTAATACACATATATCATAAATGACTTCATGCCTCTGTCATCTTATAGAACCTAAGTATCAAAATTCTAAGTATCTATGAGCAATAGCTTAGTGGTTCCCATTTGTCAAATAGACTCTTCCTTTCTGGTCTTTCAGCTGATTCTACTTTCCTGCTTCTTAGCCCTTCTCTTGTTCTTTTTTCCTACATTGATGTCACCTGAACAAATCTGGTTCTGTCAACCTTCCTCTTCAGCTACCTACACAATAGTTCTGTGGCAGAGATTGCTAGTAAATCCCTAAATTACTGTTTCCCTTCACTCAATGTAATAAAATATTCAATTATTAGCAGGACCATATGGTTTTTCATAATAAAAAATGCATTCCCTGGCTTGCCAATAAACTGTGTATGGCCATGAAACTAAGTTTTAGCTAATGGCTATAAGTAATCAATGCAAATTTCCTATCCTTTCGTCCTTGCCCCATGACTTGACTTACTAAATGGTGGAACAACTAACCCACCATCTGGATCCTATATACCAGGGCTACCACCTAAGGACAACAGAACAAAACTCTAGGATTTTGTTTACTTATGCTGTGGATTCACCCTCCAAGCCCCAGATTGCTTTAGCATTACATTAGTAGGAAATAAGCTGTTACCATGTTTAAATGATTGTTATTTTGGCTACTCCCTGGTGACAGATCCCAATAGAGGCACTAATCTGTACTGACCTACACACTTGGTAGCTGCTAATCTTCCTTTTGTTGCTGCTGCCTCAGTGCATCATCTTTTGCCTCTAGGTTTCCTGTTTTCTCATGTGATTCTTACTGATCTACCACTGTTTTCAGGACACCTACCTGGTAGTAAGAGGCTTGGTATGAACTCTACTGCCCCTCTTCTCCTCCATCTGCTAGGAGAAAAAGGGCAGAGAGATCCCTAGAAAATTCCAAAGAGCACTAGTGACAGGGATTCTTTCATATTTGGTATACACTGGTTTCTGTCCAAGGGATCACAGGAAATTTGGATCTGGACCAAGGGGAGTCAAGTACAAGTCTATTTTTCTACTTGAAGAAAATTGCTGACTTCTCCTTAGTTTCTGTTGCTAACTAAAATATATAATGCCACACTCATTTTCATGTGTTTCTCTCTTCCTCTCTCTCTCTGTTTCTCTGCCTCAAAGATCCTGTGGTGCTCTCTACTAACTAATCCCTATTGTGACACACTATTTATATCTAAATTTTGTGAATAGGATTTGAGGTATTTTCTTCTTCTTTTTTTTAAGGTTTTATTATTTTTAGAGAGAAGGGCAGGGAGGGAGGGAAAAGGGAGAGAAACATCAATGTATGGCTGCCTTTCACCTGCTTGCAGCTAAGCACCTGACTTACAACCTGGTTATATGCCCTGACTGGGAACCAAACCAGTGACCTTTGGGTTTGAGAGCCAATACCATTCCACTGAGCCATCAGCCAGGGCTTGGATTTGAGGTATTTTCTATAAAAATCTTGTCATCCATCCAACTCAGGAAATCTGACTAAATACCACAAACAGGAGGGGTGTTTATTATTTACATAACAATTACACATGAGTCTCTGAAATACCCTGGCTGAGTAGTCCCTGCTACTCTTATTTATTTGGAGAAATTGTTATTCATCATAGGATATCAATGTGATGCTATAGAATAAAAACTCTAAATTACTAAGTTAGTTTTGCAATTGAAGGCATCTTATAAATATACAATATGTTTCTAATCCTGGATCTGCTACTTACTATAGATATTTCTTTGAATAAATCACCTAATCTATCTAAGCCTCAGTTTCTGATTCTATGTAATGAAGATATTAGTTTTGCTTTATTTCACAGGGTTGTTGTGAGGATAAAATAAAAAATATATACTTATGAGAAGAATTTGGAAGCTGTAAAAAATAAAGCATACATATTTGAAGATTTATTATAGAATCAAAACTTCTTGCCTTTTATATGTCTGCAATGGTAAGTTTCCTTTCATTTTATTAAATTTCAAATTAAATGCTTCACTTTATAGTATGTTAATCCAATTAATATGTCAGCAATCATATATTTTATGTTCTGAGTAATTTTTAATTCCTTTAACATTAGCATGCATTTCTATGTACCAAGTATAGTAAGATACATGAGTTTGCACTCTTCAAGGATCTTAAATTCTAGTAAAGTATAAAATACAAAACCAAATAGATAACTGCAATGTGGATTAAAGCATTCTGTGATAGGCTTTAATGTAGGATGTTGTTGGGACAAAAATTTTAGGAGGGATGAGGCATTTTAACACATTGAAAGATGTACAGATCTCCAAGTGAAGGAATAGGTATGTTAGTTAATGATAGTTTAAGTGTAGTAACTTGAACCTAAATACATCTAGTTCAAAAAAATGTAAAAAATATATTGTGTTACATAATTGAATATTTTAGTAATAAACTTATTTTAATCATAATTCAAGCAGAAACTCAAAATTCCATCAAGATTGTGTCCACCTCTTCTACTTTCTTTTGCCTTGACTTTATCCTCCATTAACATTTCTCTATGTGGTGAGTAAAGTGGCTAGAAGTGGTTCTAGAAATATACTTTTATTATAGCTATAGGTTCTGAGAAAAGAAAGCATTTTCTCATGACTAGCTCCAGCAAAGACTTGGAGAGGATTTATCACCTTAGTTTGGATCACATGTCCATCCATGTGATCTTGTAGACCACATAGAATCATGGGTTCTCTGATGCTTTTTTTCCTTCTTGATGTGAATATACCCTAAATGCCATTGCAGCAAGACTTCTGCAGCTATGAGGTCACAAGCATGGAGGTGAAGGTATATATATTAAGAAAAGTGAAGTGGAAAGACAGAAAGACCCTTGGTTCCTAATAGTATTACTGACTACCATGCCAGCTGTAGGATGCATAACTTTGTATATTTTTTGCATGATGATGATGCCAAGAGGATTTTCTTGACTTGTAGTCTACTTTCTTTACATTTTTTCTAAGGTGCTTTGGGCTATCTGTGAGATGTGGGTGATTTTCCTAAGGCTAGTTTTTGGTGTTTTTTGTTTGTTTGTTTGAATCTTAGATAGAAGCTGAGGGTAGGTGGAGAAGGGCTCCCAGGTTTGTGGTGGAACACCCAGGAGAGGCTGAGCCTCCAACAAAATGGAGGACTTTTTAGCAGTCCAGATTCTCTTTTCCATAAAGAAAGGAAAATGAATGCTGGTTTCCTACTGCCTAATCTCCCTTCTTTCTAAATTTGAATGTCCCTCCCCAACCACAGATATAGACACTTGCTTTCTTTTGAGTCTGACTTATAAAATCAAAGCAACTAATGTATATTAGTAAGATCAGGTGCAGTAAGGGAAAGACCAAATGTAATAAGAAATAAACTAAAAATAAATAATTGACATTAAAATTAAAAGCAGACATTATGCAGAGTATTCATAAAATTCAAGCTCCCTGTCTTTGGGGTAAAAATAGGTCTGTAGCTGAAAATCAGAGTGTAAGCAATGTTTGGAAATTTTCTTCTCCCTTTGTGTTTATTGTTTATAAGTTGTGTGTATGTGTGTGTGTGTGCTCATGTGTGTGTGCGTGCGCACATTGAGCCATGCATGTTGCTGCATTTGTTCTCCATTTGTCCCTTGCATTTATGCATATTATGTGACAGGTTTTGTCTTTTATCCTAAACCATGTTTGTATAGTCAACAGCCTAGGATGACAGAGACAATGTCTCCTTCTGGGGCAAGGGCAAAATTGTTTATTATTCAGGATAATAAAAATAATGTCTTTCTTTGAAACCCAGTTTGGGTAAATTTACTAGCAGCTACCTTATTAATTGGGAGTTTTTCCTAAACCTAGACTTCCTCAGATTGGAAACAACTCCTCTACAAGGACAGCGTCCATTTGGACTCTGTATTACTCTCATGAGACTTATCAGGTAAAGGGATCCAATGAGAACATAAAACACATTCTGTCTGCTATACCACTAATAATAAAGTATTTGTATATGAGCCAAGAGTCTGTGTCTTCAGTATTCTCGAAATTATGGCAATCTAAACTGTTAGCTTGCAAGTGATATAAAATCTACATTCTTCACAGTTGTGGACATATTAATAGTATTATTCAACATCACCTCAGTTACCTAAAAAATACCTCTTAAAACTTTTGACATTGTAGTAAAGGACTTTGTGATGCCATATCCTATAAATTACCTTTCCCATAAAACCTTCACTGTGCTGTTCTTAATTAATTACTGCTATTCTTTCTTTCCTTAATACTTTGCAATAATGTCACTTAATTAATGCTACTCTTTGACATGAACTTTGCATATGATGCCTTTCCTTTTGATTATGAATAACTTTGGAAGAGTGGCATTTTGTTTCCCAAGGATTTGCCAAAGCACCTTGCCCAGTAATTTGTTTAAATCTATCATAACACATGCTTTTGAACTATCAAAGAAAATTTTATTATTAAAATATGTGTTGACATTTGAATAATTAAATAATACATTCTGTAACATTTTAGTTCCAGAGGGCTGTCATATATTATGTAAGGTAATTGATTTTATTCTAACATTCATGTGCAGTAGGAATATTATATATAAGGAAAAAATGAACTGTGTAAACCAAAGTCTTTCTAGCTTTGCATATTTCCTTTGGAATTGTCTTTACTATGTCATTACTAGTTGTTTTATTTTTAATTTTATACCTATCACAATTGTAAATAAAGTTGAAATTTTTTCTTTATTTTTAATATTGCCACAAGGCTTTCTTCCAGAAAAGTTAAAAACCATTATTCAATTTAAGAAATATTACATGAAGAAACATATTAAAAAAGGTCCAAAGTTATGTGTTTATGAGTCTTCAAAGGAAAAAGAAGGCAATTATTTTTCCTGTTAAGGTGAAAGAAAATGTCAAAATTATGTTAATAAAAGGTAATATTAACACAACATTAGAGAAGATTTAAAGTCAGAAATGAGAATTTTATGTAAAAACTTGTCACATTGTAAATCATGTAAATTTTCTACTGAGGTTATTACTATTATTTTAATCCTCAGTTGACAGTGCTCTTCATAATCACTATAACAATCCTAAAGGAAAATAGACATGAGTATAATTTCCAAGAAATATTAGTTTCTAGTACATATTATTCTGGCCCTTGCTCTATAAATTTTATAATAGACATGATAAATTGATGTATTTCACAGAGAAAAATAGTGGGCATTAAATTATTTGACTGAAAATGAATCCCTCCTCTGGTTACTAATTGTTTATTCATGTATGTATATGTGTGCATCAGGAAAAGCAGGAGGGTGGTATGAGAAAATTTACGTATGAAACACTCCTTACTGACACAGCTGATTATTTTGAATCACAATCTGAAAACAGAAACAAGATACAACATTCATTACAGAACTTTGTCCAATAAAATCAAATTAAGCATAAAATAAAAACTTACCAAAACAACTGTCTATGTATTACCTCTGGATTAGAAAACATCCAGGATCATTTACAAAATAAATTTCTGTATTTATTTACAATAAAAATAAAACTGTAAGTGTTAAATAACTTGTAATAATCAACAACTGAACATAAAGTTAGAATAGTACTCTATGACTAGAAATCCTTCACATACTTTATTGAAAATGTACCTAAATATTTTGCATGTGTTAGTGACATACTGTAGAACATGGATGTACAATTTTAGGAAAGATAATTTTTCAAAAATATAGGCAAAGTATATTTAATGTCATCAAATAATTGTGGAAAATCATATCTATGTTGAAATACATTTTTAAGTATGCATTTGTTTCCATATTGACATTTTAATTGAAATATGAGTAAAATAGTAAAATAATATTATTTTAAATAATAATTCTAAATTGAACTTAACTTTATACTATATCCCCTGGAAAAAAATATCTAAGTGTTTAATTGTATGTATACTTTTAGGACAAGAGATGGTCAATTGTGTTGAAAAATCTTAATCATGTGACTAAAATAAATGTTTATTTTATGAGACTAACTCAGAGAATTGAAACTCAAAAGGTAGCAGAGCCAGGCTAGTAATATTGGTGACTTGGCCTGATGTTCTCAATCTTCCACACCCTTTCCAAAGGAAGAAGCCAACACTCAGCTCCAACTTGGCATGTATTAGATGATGCAACAATAGATTTTCACCTTAACTCCACTATTTTCTTACAGTCTACACTGAATCTATCAGACAATCATTTCCCTCTAACATTAAAATATGTCTGGAATTTTAGCTTTTCTCATCACATCAGTTAAATTATTTTTCTTATTAGAATTACTTCCTAATAATCTTTCTTTCCATCTACCAATTTTCTGTCTTTCCATCTACCAATTTTTTTTAAAGAAATAATTCTTTTATTAAGTCAAGTCATCCTCCTGTAGTCAAAACTTTCTGAGTAAAAGACAAAACCCTTACACTGGCCTAGAGGGTCCCATATGTTCTGACCCCTTTCTGTGTTTCTGATCTCATATAAATACTACTCATCTAGTTTTTCTCTTACTTCTTCAGCCACACTGACAGTAGATGCTATTGCCGGAATACAGCAAGCGAGTCACACTCCCACCTCAGGGTTTTGAACTTGTTCCCTTTGCTTGCAAGCTTTTTCCTCTTTTTCCCTACACAACACTACTTCCTTGTAATCTGGAAAAAAACCTAATTAGTGTAACACCAACTACATTTATTGCAATATAGTAATCCTAATGCTATCTACCTGAAGTTAGCATTAGAATCCATGACTGATGGGCTCAGTCCTCCATAAGACTACCCTTTTTTCAGATGCCAGCCACAATTTGGGGGATCCTCAGGCCATATATACTACTGACCAACTAACCATAAATTCAGGGCTTTTCCTGACCCCCTAAGATTCAGTAGTTTACTAAAATGACTCACAGAACTCAGAAAAGCACTATGTACAGAGTGAGGTCTGGAAAGGTCCCAAATGCAGAACTTCCAATGCCATCTCCCCATGGACTCAGGGTACAGTATCTCCTTTCTAGTACATCAGTGCGTTGACCAGCCAGGAACTCTAATAAACTTCAGTGTCAGCATTTTTATTAGAGTTTCATTTATGAATTTATTGTCCACATGATTGAACTCAATGGCTGGCTCCCTCCCTTTCTTTGTGGTTGGAACAGCCCCAATTCCTAACCCTCTAATGACACAGTTGCTCTTTCTTTAACTAGCTAGCCCCTGTCCTGAAGCTTTCTAGTGTTCCACCTGTGCCACTTCATAACCATAGCAGGGATGCTCCTATCATTTGGGAAATTCTAGGGATTTTAGAAGTTCTGTGCCAGAAATCTGAGCCAAAGACCATAAACTCTTGGTTATATCATTTCCCACATCCTCTAAGTCACTTCTCCAGTGTCACCTTCTCAGTAAGGCCTTCCCTGATTCTCAGTAATAAAAGGGTCTGACTTCATTTTTTTCCTAATTCCACTGGCTTCTCTTAAAATTCACTTTCATTTATCTTTGGCTCATGTCTAGACAAGCTGACAAGAAAGCCCATAAATGCCTCCTTCTTTGGCTCTTGTGGGCAATAGAAAGGCACATAGAAACATTTCCCCAGTCTGTCCACCTCCAAGCAACTTGAAAGACCTAACCTAGTTCCCCTGCCATCAACAAACCAGCCAAAACCTTCTCCTATGAGGCCCTTCTCTCAAATTCTCTTGACATGTGGGAAGTCAGCTCTTGATATCTAAAGCACATTTTGAGTGGAGAGCCCTCTTGTTCCTCTCTCTCTCTCTTTCTCTCTCTCTCTCCATATACATATAGTTATTCAATCTTAAAATACTGTCTTAACTAGAACCACATCTTCTCTC
Source organism: Noctilio leporinus (assembly GCA_004026585.1). Lineage (NCBI taxonomy): Eukaryota > Metazoa > Chordata > Mammalia > Chiroptera > Noctilionidae > Noctilio > Noctilio leporinus. The sequence continues at coordinate 27,190 of PVIW01011340.1, forward strand.
CCTTCTCCCCATCTCCACACAGAAATTCCCAGTGACATTTTTACTTTGCTTTTTATCATAGTATTTATCAACATCTGACATGTTACAGATATTACTTTGTTTACTGTGCAATACTTCTAAAAAATAAGCTCACAAGGGCAGGAATGCATGCTTGCTTTATTGCTCTAATGCCACTGTGTAAAAACAAGAGCATAATAAATATTCAAATAAAGCATTTAAATTGGTACATTTATACTTTTTATCAGTTGATGCATCACCATGTTATTTTGAATTGAATTATTAGATTTGAGACTTAAAATCATCACTATTTATTTAGCTCACTCTCCTGTGGGTCAGCAGTTGGCCTGGACTCAGGTGGCCAGTTCTAATTTCCACCAAGAAATTCCTCTCTGGCTTGGCTGGGTAGTGCCTGGGGCAATGGAGGCAATAAGTCCTGTGACTGTTACCTTCCAACAGGACCTTGTGTACCTGGTAGCTCCCGAAGATTGCAGGGATAAGAACAAAAGTATTTAAATCTAGTATGATGTTGTTTATGCCACATTCTATTGGTCAAAGTAAGTCACAAGCCAAGTCCATATTTAAAGGGTTGATAATTTTCCTTCATTATTTATTACTTTTTTATAGTTGGTGTTTATTTTTCTAGATCTATGATATATGTACTACAATTTGCTCATACATTTTTTGGGAGGAGGGGAATGTCACCAAATAGCTCACTATTTTGTAACCCACTTATGTCCACACCTAATACATTAAGAATGTTTGTTTTATTAAAAACTGAAACATATTGTATTCTTTGACCTAACTGCAATTAATTGCCTACTGTAAATCTTGTTTCCAAATTTTAGAAAACTAAAATGAGCGAATAATTTGAAATAAGTAAAAATATTTATTTTTATTTATTATTTATTTATTTTAAGATTTTATTAATTATTTTTAGAGAGGGGAAAGCAGAGATGAAGAAAGGTAGAGAAACATCATGCATAGTTGCCTTTTATCTGCCTATCGCGATCGATGGACCTGGCTTGCAGCCTGGTTAGGTGCCCTGACTGGGAATTGAACCAGTGACCTTAGGGTTTGCAGACTGATGCCTATCCACTGAGCCACTAGCCAGGACTAAGAATATTTAAAGGTACGTACTTGCAAAACGACTACACGACATAAACAAATTATCATAACATGAAAATTCAGTGCCTAGTATTCTCCATTTTTTAAAATATTTAGTGTATTATTTTTAGAGAGAGAGCAAGGGAAAGAGGCAGAGAGGGAGAGAAACATCAGTTGTATGGTTGCCTTTCACCTGCCTCCAGCCACAGACCTGGCTGGAGACCTGGCTTGTAACCAGGTTATGTGCCCTGGCTGGGAATCGAACCAACGACCTTTGGGTTCACAGGCTGGTGCCTTATCCACTGTGCCACCAGCCAGGGCCTTATCCATTTTTGACCAGTTCCTTATTTTGTTCAAATTGTTTTTCTTATTTTACCTGGCTCCATTTCCCTTCATTCCTGTATCTCTTGATGGGAAGAGATGAAAACAAACATTTCAAGGGGCTATAGATTCAGAGACAGAAACCATGTTTTTTAGTCAACCCAAAGATCCATTTGCTAATTTCTTTTCAGAGAAAAAAAAAATCAGAAAACCCTTTCCTCCTTATTATCTAACAATACCAGCAACATGAGTGCTCACTACGTACAAAGTAACAAACTGTAACCAGAATTTTTCTATCAGTATACTTTATTATTGCTGTTCTTCTTATACTTCCTGAAGATAAATATTCTCTTAAAACCGGAGTTTCTCCCTGGCTGATAGCACATTGGATAAGGCACTGGCCTGTGAACCCCAAGGTCGCTGGTTCAATTCCCAGCCAGGGCACATAACCAGGTTGCAGGCCAGGTCTCCAGCCAGGTCTGTAGCTGGAGACAGGTGAAAGGCAACCATACATTGATGTCTCTCCCCCTCTCTGTCTCTCTCCCTTCCCCTTCACTCTAAAAAATAATAAATAAAATCTTTAAAAAAAAATCTGTCACTTGCATTAAATAAAATTGAATACCCTTCCATGTTTTTATGTTTTTAACATTATATGACAATAACATTACTTAATTGTGAAAATTTTTAAGTAATTTAGTTATCAATTATCTAAGTTCTAAGAATAGCCGAACGCTATTCTTAGTTATAAACAAACAAAAACACCTGTAAGCTAAGCAATATGTTAAATATCAGTAAGTTATAATCAAAATAAGTTTAACAAAAACATAAAGAAATTGGTAAAATGAATCATAATGAATGATTCAATTGTGTTAATAAAGGTTTGTAGTCCCTTAGAAATGAAAACAGTAGGTAGACATGTTAAAGTAAATTTTTCACTGTTATAATTTGCTTTTTCCTTTTAACTCTTTTCTCTCTCTCCTTTTTGTAACAGCTTAATTATGAAACTACCTTTCAACTATCTTGAAATGTTTTCCCTGAATAATGCTTGACTTGATCACAAACAATAAAATAGTAAAAAGCAAGAATTATGAAGTTATAACACAGAAGTACAAAAGAGTCTCAATCTATATTTTATAAAACATCCTATTCTCTGCCAGAAGCCTCAAATATCCTTTGTATACTTAAGAAAAATATTCCCTCTGTGTGCTTTCAATGCATGAAGTGAACATGAAGGGAAGAAAGTGTGACTTTTGAAGATTCCCAAGTGATTACTTAGAAATGTTTGGCGGTGAGTGATTCTAGTCCACAAGTGGTACCCGCTCTCCTTTTATGATAAATGGTATACATTCCAGGCACTCTGTGCTGCTCTGATTCTTCTCTTCCTTGGGCTCTAGAACAGTAGTTTTCAAATGCACACAAATTATAAATCTAAAACACATATCACTTATGTGAAATAAATGCTTGATTCATCCATTCATTTCCCCCTTAGGAACAAATGAAAATAACAGAATAAGATACAGAGTGAGCTTACTTCTAGGAAATAGGCTAGTGGGAGCTTACATTATAAAAGTACAGGTATGAACTTAAAAAAAAAATGACAGGTAAATTTATTTTGTAATCACAGGCAGATGAGACCAGGGTTATAGAAATTACATATTTATAGTGCTGTAAATTTGAAGAAAAGTCCATGTGTTGAACAATACTAACAGCAAGATGTGGTGGCTTTTTATAGAAGGATCTATCTGCTTAATATCCTCAATGTTCCTATAATATAAACATTAATCTTTTTATTTTATATAAAGAAAAACTAATACTTTCTCATTGTTGTAAAGCTTATACATGATGGAGTTTTTGAACCCTGAAGACAATGCTCATTTCTGTTTTCATTGTGCCTCATTCAAAATATGCATTAAATTCATAAGAAAGGTAATAAAAATATGCTAAAGGTGCAGAGAAATAGAAATGATTAAATCAGTTTGAGATTATGGAAGAACTCTTAGGGATGGGTGTGCATATTTAATGTAGGTCTTAAACCAATTAGCCTAAGAACAGCATTTCAGACAGAACAGAGCACAGTGAAGGCAAAGAAACGGCTTGTTTGTGGAATCATTCAAGGAAGTTTGTTGGTTGGCAGGGTGCATACAAAGGTATAGGGGAGCCTAAGACTTGGGGCACACACTAAAGGCTAGTTTTTTTGAGGTTTATATGACAAGCAAGAAGGAATTTCTTAGAAGAGTAACATACTCTTATAGATTGGTTGAATGACTAAATACTTTTGTATGTCAAAGGCAAAATATTTTAGTTCCAGATTTTTCCACCAGTCCTTTATTATTTTAAAGCTTATCATTTTGTTACTTATAAACATAAAGCATTTCCTTTAAAATGGTTCATTAACATGACAAATACAGTGGCATATTTTTATTACACACTACATTTCTGTAAGCCTTCCTTAAAGTTTTATCCAAAAGGTGTGGTTTTCTGTAACAGAGAGGTGTTTAACACACCAGCTGTTTAACAGACAATTTTTGAATTCCATCTTCATCTCTCCACTCATTTGCTATTCATTTTGAGTTAAAAAAATTAAAACCCATCTGCATTTTCCTCCCCCTGCCCAATACCAATTTTACATTTCCTGATGTGCTCTATTTTGCATTTGAAAAGACATGTGCCTGTTATCTGAGGAACAACTTGTCATCTTGTTCAGAGACAACATGACAGATTCTTCGTCTTTGCTCAGTGGTTCTCACCTAAATTACTCTTGAGGAAACGTTCCTTGAAGACACTACCAGATGGTTTTCCTCACATACTTAAGGAGCAGATTGGCAGTTTTAGTTCTGTTTCAACACTTATTGAGTGGCTATTTCCTATCTTCCCTAGGGTTTAAAGGTGCCAAGTAGATTTATGTCTAAAAACATACATGGAAAATAAATCCTCAGGGAGTCCTTCCTCAGCAAGTCATTATATAGAATTCTGGCAGATTGAATTCACGTACTGAGGATCTCTTCAGTGCTGTGGAAATGTTTCATCTTATTGGGGTTATTTGCTGCAATTGAAATGAGGTCAGGAAGTCTCTCGAATTCATCATGCCACACCAATTACTCTGATTCCTCTTCTAATGCTGGGTGAGATGATGTAATTAGCAATGCCAGAAAAGGCATCCTCCAGGGGTCATTTTTATGGTCTTGTATCTGGAATAATAACTACTATACTATGCTAGAAATGAAACTCCTTCCACTGACCTTTACCACTCAAGTCATAACAATTATTTTTCATTTTATGTCTTCTCCTCCTACCCACATCTCAAAACCTGTAGGTGCCAGTGCTTCAGAGTGCAGTACTACTATTTGTGTTGTCAAATATAAGGCCATTGTACAGGCCTCACATTTAAAAATTTCATCTGCCATTGACCAGAAGACTAGCTAATGCTGACCATTTTGTTCCTTAGCATTACCAAAGCTTAAATAATTTCTTAATAGCAGTGATTGATTATGAGAAAGCCATATTCCACTGGCTTTCTGAGTCCAGCAATACAACTACAACAAGGTCCATATAATCTCAATGTAGTGTTTATTCTTCTGAATATGTTAGAGGTTGCTCCTATTGTGTTACTGTGAATCAAGGATATTATTTGCATTCTCCCAAGTGTTTGAAGTTTTACATCTGAGCTTTACTGGTTGCTGAATTTAAGCAGAAAGGACCTACCTTCTTACCAGGATGTAAAGGAAAGTGTGTTGCAGGCAGAATGCTCTCCACCACCATCCCACCCCAGCTATGTCGCATGCCTAACAGTGTTCCTGTAATACACTACATTTTGCCAAAAAAATGAACCTGGAAGTCAATTGGCCCTGTGGCCTATAGAAATAAAGCCCTTCAGACACCTTGATTTAGATCTTGAGATTCTAATTAGAAGACTCAGCTCTAACATCTGAATTTCTTCTGACTTATGAAACAGTGAAATAAAAATGAGTGGTTTTATTTTATTTTTTAAAGTTGTATTAATTTTTAAGAGAGGGATAAAGAGAAAAAGAGAGAAAGAGACACATCAGTGCACAAGAGCAAGATAGGCAGCCTCTCGCATGCCCCTACCTGGGCAACCCAAGCATGTGCTCTGACTGGAAATCAAACCAGTGCAGTGACCTTTCAGCTTGCAGGACAGCAACCAACTCACTGAGCCACACCAGTTAGGGCAAAATGAGTGTTGTTTTAAACTATACAGTGTTTGATGCCTACTATAGCATCTGTAGAAAATAAATACGAATTCTGATGCCTAGAATAGGAGAATGACAGCAAGTCCAAAAATGTTCAACCTGCTTTGAATTTGGGCAATAAGGAGCAGATTGGAAGAATTTTGTAGAAAATAACAGGAATAGCCTAGATAGATTGGGATGAAAAAACTTTTGCTGGAAAAATGCACACTAATCAGTGAGGAATCAGAGGGACGTAATGAGAATTCCAAGAACCTGTAAATCACATTAGAGAAAGCCTAAATCTCTGTTCACGGACTCCATAAAAATCTGGACATCCAGGATGTTTCTGCTGAGCACTCAGAATGAACAGAGGAGCATGTTATTAGAAACTAGAAAAGGGGAACTGTTGTTATTTAACGTAAAAAAGCTTAGCGTTATGATGTCCTGAGATGTGGAAATCAGAATCTGTGAGTAATGAAATTGGATGTTTAACTGAAGAGACTACCAGGCAAAGTATTCAAGTTAGATCCTAGTTTTAATCATACAATATTTATAGTAAAATGCAAGAGAAATGATAGAAATTAAGGGAAGAACTCTTGAACTAAAATAAATGGAAATGGGAACATGATGATTTGAAAAATTCACAGCCTATCCAGATAACAATAAGTCCAAGAAAGTATTCAATCACACAAAATGCTTTTTGAAGAGCTCAAGGGTGTGACTCACACATTTCCTCAATCAAACCAGGATCTGTTGGGAAGTTTAGGTCTTTGATCTTCAGTTATCTGAAAAGTAGTAGGGAAAAAAAAAAAGACATAGGGTGATCTCTAAAAATGTTGTGTTAACTGGAATGAATCCTCCTAAAACTCTACAGGCAGGAAACAGGTTGATAAAAGTACTCCACTAAATGCCGGCTACCTTTCATGAAGAAGTAATAAAGGCTGTGAAGCAGAGTCCAGAGGCCTGAGCCAAGAATCAAGGAGGATTATTCCCAACCCTTGAAATCTGATCTACTTTGCTTGCCTTCAGATTAAAAATGCATTAGCCTGCTAATTATGTTTTAATACCTATTTTCCCATTTTTTGAATGAAGGTATCTATAAATGTTATTTCTGTATGTCTTACTACATACACAATGGAGTATGTGTTGAAAGCAGATAACTGATGTCTTTAGTTTTGTATGTTCACAGATGGAGAATTGTGCTTCAGTACTTTTTCAGTGGATTATAAAAGAACTTCATTGTCATGATTTATGTGATTTAGTTGCATTAGATTACTTGGATGCTGAGATTTGGAATTCCTGAGCTGATGAGAATGGAAGGAGACCTTTAAGGAATTTAGGATGGGATGAATGTATTTTGCACTTGGGAAGAACATGAAACTTAAAAAGTCAGCAGATAGACAGTGATATGACTTACTAATTATATACATTCTTTAATCCCTAGATCCTGTAAATATGTTTCATGGCAAGGAAAATATGTCTTTGCAAACATAATTACATTTATGGACCTTAAACTAGGGAGATTATCCTAGATTGCTTTGCTATTTGAGTCTTTAAGAGTAGAGAACTTATTACCCCAGTTGGAGTAAGAGAGATGGGGAAGAAATAAAAGAGGGTTTGCCCTGGCTGGTGGCACAGTGGATAAGGTGCCTGCCTGTGAACCCAAAGGTCACTGATTCGATTCCCAGCCAGGGCACATAACCAGGTTAGGTTGCAAGCCAGGTCTCCAGCCAAGTCTGTAGCTGGTGGCAGGTGAAAGGCAACCATACAATGATGTTTCTCCCCCTCTCACCTCTCTCCCTTCCCCTCTCTTTGAAAAACCAAAGGGGGAGGGGTGTAAATTGACAAAGGATGCAAGAGGCACTAGGGGTCTGAGAGAAGTTCCAGACTGAGTCTGCAAAGAAACAATGATCTCAGTTTTATGCTGCATGAAACTAAATTTTGTCAACAGCCTGAATGAAACTGAAGACAGGTTTTCTCCCAGAGCCTCCAAATAAGATCCCAGGCTAGGCAAAATCTTGACTATACTTATGACACACAGAATTTTGAAATAATCCATGTGTGCTGCCTTCAGTTGCTAAATTTGTGGTATTTGGAACAGCAACAGTGAAAAATTAATATGGCCTTTAATTCAGGTGTAATAATGAAAATATCAAAAGGTCTCTCAATCTAAGTCAGTATCCACTACATTTGTAGCTGTTTCTGTAATTAACACTTTATTCATAGTGTATCCCAATTCCACTATAGTAGAATATCAGATACCAACCTAAATTCTGTGCCTCCTTCCCAGAAAGCAGGGGTAACAACCAACACTGGCATCTGTGCTTATCTGTCATAGGATTATCTTTTTCCTAGTAAATACACAGGTACTTTACATTTGCAGCGTTCTTCATTCATGATAGAAAACATTCACACATGTTACTTGGTATAATAATTTATTGTGGATATATTATTGTCCATTTATGACTTAAGAAACACTGAGTTAGTTGACTTTCCAAAAAACATACATCTTGGCATAATCTAAACTCAGTAAAATAATCTAATATTCTTTTCTGCAGCTATTTCCATAGTATCTCACTCAACTTCTCTTTCTATCAACAGAGTAAATTCTTAGTTGGGTAATTAGAATTAAATTTAGTAAGTTTTTTCTTTTAGGTAATTTTAGCTATTTTAGTGATAATGTGAGGAGTCAGTTTTAATTGCTAACACTGAGATGCTCTGCTGGTTCATACCTTAGTTATTGAATTGGATTATTATTATTATTTTTTTTTTTTTTTGGTGTTCATCTTTGACTGAGTACACTCAAACACTAAACATTATATTTTAAACTTTTGCCTTGTCTCCAGGCTCTATTTATGTTTCTTGGCTTTATTATTATTTTGAATTCATTCTTCTATTCTTTTTATATCTGCCTAGAGAAAAATAAAATAATTACTGCTTTTATAAAATTATCATTATTTATATTTTCTTCAATTTATTATTCTAGAAATAAATGATCTATTCTTTTCCTGCTTCTTATTTTAATTATCTATGTAGTATTTGTCTATTATTTCATGTGGAGTCTATAAAAATGTTTTCTCTTTATCCATGTAAATCAATTATGCAAATGTAATTGTCAATATTATCCCAGAGATATCTTACATCTTTTTATGTATTCTAAAATGAGAAGTTAGTACAGAAAAATGCTGCATGATGAATTTGAACCTACCTTTGATTTTTTTTGGAATTTAGCTAATGGTTTCAGCAATATAGTTCAATACTATTGCACAACATCCTAGGATGTTTTAAGAAATGATTTCTAAGAAGCCACAGGAAATCCTTTACTGATTTTTGTTATTGGCTAAAGTGAGACCTGGGAAAGCCATGACTTGTTTTCCTTGTCTCTGATTTATCATAAATGAATTGACCTATGAATATTTTAAAAATAGTTTTAATAAAATCAATATGTGAAACTACTTTGCTTTTCTCTAAGCAAGTAAAAGGGATTGGTTAGCTGACCTAAAAATAAGCCAAAACTAACAACAAGGTCAACATATCAAAAGGTATAGCAACAAGTATAGTACAAATAAGGTATACTATGAGCTGGGTCAGAAAATAAACATATAGAAATAAAGCTATATCTAAATCCATCTCAGGAACATGCAAAGTATCTTATTACAACTAAGAAACCCCTGAGACAGTGATAACTCTGTCATGCAACTATTATGTGGTCCACAGAATTTTATGTTTAAATCTAATTTTACACACACACCTCATCTAGTCCCCTCAGCAAGCCCCATCATTCAAACAACAGTCAATTCTGATACTTAACCACAATATGACATGGAAGTGATACTTAATATTATCTTCAGTGATCACTTTAAAAAATAAACATAGGAAAAAGAAAGAAAAAGACAAATAAAGACTAGAGAAAACCACAGACCCAGACGAAACAAATTATAACTTTAGTTATGGGAAGAAAAGGATTAAGATGGGTGAGACAATAAGTATTACTCTATGACTAATTTCTGAGGTAACTTTGTAAAGGTGATTGTATTTTTCTTAGTAACAGGTTAATCATTTTTGAAAATGAGAACTAAACTTTGTTTCACTTACTAAACAGGTTGTTGTAAGAATGCTTAACCTAAGAACATATATGCGTAAACCATAGATACAGACCCCAGTGTGGTGACAGCAAGAGGGAAAAGAGGTTAGGGTGGGTAGAGGTGGGCAAAGCGGAGGAAATAGGGACATTTTTAATGCTGTAACAATAAAATAAACTCAAATAATTAAAAATGCTTTTCAAAGTTATATATTTCTAAACCATGTCTCCTTTGTTGTTTTTATAGCCAAAAAAAAAAAAAAGAGGGTTATCTGAAACAGATGTACAATGGCCATATAGAATTCCAGTCTTTGGGGATGAAAATGGAATATAGTCCAGAATGGGTTCATAAGTTAAATGGTGCTACATAGACAAAAATAGTAGAAACAATTAAAGATTGGCTCTTTTGGACACTGTGAATAAGTTCATTTTAAATTGGCTTTACCCTCAGGTCCAGGCTCCATCTGGACCAGTCAGGGATTATTAAGGGTGAACAGCCATTTAAACCCTTTCTTATTATTATTATTATCGTTTTTATTTCTTTTTTCCTTTTGCATTTTTTTTGTTTGTTTGTTTTTGTTTTTTTGTTTTGTTTGGTTTGGTTTGTTTTGTTTTTTTGTTTTTGGGTTTTTTTTTTGTTTTGTTTTGTTTCTGTTTTTGTTTTTGTTTCTGCTAAAAGCCCACAGGCCCAGAATACAACCAGACAGCCCAAATAAAGGACACACCAAGAAGAGCAAGTGGAGAAAATCTGGGAGACGGCAACATTGAACTCCACAAATCTCCTATCATGGAAGGGTGCTCAACTAAGGCAAGGAAGCAAAGCAGGTTAACCCAAGGAAAGAACAAAAATAAATAAATAAATAAAGAGCAAGCAAGAACAGACACCCAAAATGGGGAACAAAGAATCAGTCCATCACCAAAAGGAAAGGAAGAATCCCCAGAAAGAACACAAAATGAAACAGAGGCACCTGGAATATCAGTTAAGGAATTCAAAAGAATGATGATACAGAAGTTCAGTGAGCTCAGCCACATCAAAGAAAACTATAAACAACTCCAGGAGAATGACAAAGAACTTTAGGAAAATTACAAAGAACTCCAGGGAAATTACAAAGAACTCCAGGGAAGTTACAAGGAACTTACTGAGAACTACAACAGCATGAAAAAGGACATGGAAACTATCAGTAAGTGCCAGGAGGAAATGAAGAATACAATTTCTGAATTGAAGAATACAGTAGAAGGAATCAACAGTAGGCTAGAGGAAGCAGAGGACCGGATCAGC
>PVIW01011341.1:0-38170 GCA_004026585.1 Noctilio leporinus
GCGGGGCAAAGGGAACCCTCATACACTGTTGGTGGGAATGCAGGCTGGTGCAGCCACTGTGGAAAACAGTATGGGGTTTCCTTAAAAAACTCAAAATGGAACTGCCTTTTGATCCAGCCATTCCACTACTTGGACTATACCCAAAGAATCCTGAAACACCAATTCATAAGAACCTATGCACACCTATGTTCATAGCGGCGCTATTTACAATAGCCAAGTGCTGGAAACAGCCTAAGTCTCCTTCCATTTTAAATGAGAGCCTTGCTGGGTAGAGTATTCTTGATTGAACGCCTTTCTTTCCCATTACTTGGAATATGTTTTGCCATTCCCTCTGGCCTGTATTGTTTCTGTGGAATAATCATTTGATAACCTTATCGGAGCCCCCTTATATGTTATTTGCTGTTCTTTCTTGATGCTTTTAGGATTCTCTCTTTATCTTTGAAGTTTGCCATTGTAATTATAATGTGTCTTGCCATTTTAATTATAATGTGTCTTGGAGTGGGTCTGTTTGGATTCATCCTCATTAGAAACTTCTGTGCTTCATGAACTTGAGTAACATTTTCACTCATCATGTTAGGGAAGTTCTCACTCATTACTTCTTTGAACAGGTTTCCCATTCCTTGTTACTCTTCTCCTTCTGGTATTCCTATGATATGGACATTATTGCATTTCATGTTGTCCTGAAGCTCTCTTAAAACCTCTTCATTCTTGTTCACCCTTTTTTCATTCTCTTGCACTGTCTTGGAATATTTTTTTACGTTGCCCTCCAGCTCGCTGATCTGGTCCTCTGCTTCCGCTAGCCTGTTGTTGCTTCCTTCTACTGTATTCTTCAATCCAGAAATTGGATTCTTCATTTCCTCTTGGCTCTTATTGTTAGTTTCTTTGTCCTTTTTAATGTTGGTGTAGTTCTCAGTGAGTTCCTTGTAGCTTCTCTGGAGTTCTTCGCAGTTCCCCTGGAGTTATTTGTAGTTCCCCTGGAGTTGTTTTTAGTTTTCTTTGAGCTAGCTGAGCTCATTGAGCTTCTCTGTCATTGTTTTGAATTCCATATCTGATAATTTGCTTGCCTCTGTTTCATTTAGCGATCTTTCTGGGGACTCCTCCTTTCCTTTTGGTGATGGACTGTTTCTTTCCCTCCCCATTTTTAGGTTTTGTGGTAATCCAGCCAGACTGTGATCAGCTGCCAGACTAAGGAACTGCTAGGCTGGAAGGATTGATTTAGTTGTAATCCTATCAATCTGTGATCCACCACCAGGCTCAGATTTTGCTTGGGGTGAAAGACCAACTCAGTTGTAAATCAATAAATCAGCTACCAAACTCAGGCCTTGCTGGGGTAGAGAGAGAGGTTCAATTGTAATCCAATGGATTAGCCACCAGCTCAGCTGCAGCCTGGTGGGACCGATTCAGATGTAAATCAATGAATCTGTGATCAGCTGCCAGGTTCAGGTGCCACTAGGCTAGGCAGCAGGATCCAATTGTAATCCAATGAATCTATGTTCAGCCACCAGGTTCAGGAGCTCATGGGCTAGACAGCAAGCTACAATTGTAATCCAATGAATCTGTGATTAGCCACCAGGCTCTGGTGGCGCTGGGCTGGACTGAAAGGTTCTATTGTAATCCAATGAATCTTTGATCAGCTGCCAAGCTAAGGGGCCACTGGGCTAGACTGAAATTTTCAATTATAATCCAATGAGACTGAAAGATTCAATTGCAATCCAATGAGTTTGTGATTGGCCACCAGGCCGAGGAGCCAGTGGGCAGGACAGACCAACTGAGTTGTGAAACAATGAATCCACAATCAGCCACGAGGCTTGCATGCCACTGCGTGGGGCTGACTAACTGACCCAACTGGAAGTCAGAGAGTTTGTAATCAGCCACCAGGCCCAGGTGCTGCTGGGCAAGAGTGCCCAGCACCTGTGCCAACCATTGTATTTATGCTCAGACATGGCAGGGAGGGATTTATTTATTTAGACCTTAAGTCAAAGAATTGTGATCAGGCACCAGGCTCAGGCACCACTGGGTGGGGCAGATTGCTCTCGGTGGGCGGGGCTATGAGGACCCTCATACTGAAGCTGCTTGGCGCAGCGCAGTCTGTCCAAGGTGTGGGTGATGAGTCAGCACCGGGATCCCCACAGCCGCTTCCCCACTTCTCTCCTCCAAGCTACCACTGCAAACTCTCACCACATGTCTCCAGTCCTCTCTGCCCCACCTCTGCTGGAGCCCAGGGTAGGTGGGTGCCATGGTATTGTCACTGTGGTCACCCTAGTAGTTCTCTGTCTCCAGTGCTCTCTCAGGTCAGCAAACTCCATGGCTTTCCACCCCTCTCAGCTGGATGCTGCTCTACTCTCCACCATGTTGCTATAGGCTGAGATACCCAGCTGGGGGGCCAGAACCCACTCTTCTCAGGTGGAGTCCCTGGCTCTATTCCTTTGGCTGCTGCCTTTGTTGGGGGCCCAGCCAGCCCTCTCATGTTTCCGTGATTCCTACCAGTCACGTTGTGATAAAGCAGCCTCTTCTGTTCTGTCTGTGATTATAGGACCTCTTTCCAGCTGGTGTTCAGTTGGTAATTCCAGCTGACTTTTTCTCCAAAAAAGTAATTCCAGATGCAACCTGGGAGGAGATTGGTGTAGCTCCACTTACTCCTCCCTTATCTTGTAAGAACTCTCAGGCCTCACTTTTATGGGCAAGTAATGTGTGGCCAAAAGCATGAAAATCTACACTGGAGTAATGACAGTATCTTCAACAAGTGGTCTTGGGAGTATAGAACAGATACATGCTAAAAATCAAACTGGACCACTCTCATTCACAATGCACAAGAATACACTTAAACTGATGCTAGCCACATCCACCTTTCCTTGCCTTCCAACTAATTCCAGCTTCTTTCACATCTCACTGCCTCCAACAAACACCAGCCACCCTACCCCACCCCCATATTTCTGCCTACACATTGATGCCAGCCTTGCTCATGTCTCCCTCTCCCTTCCAACCAGTTCTGGACCCACCTATATTTATCCCAGGCCTTCATCAGTCCTTATAAGTTTTATTCACTTACCTAATTTCTTTCAATAGCTCAGAATCTACTATTAATAGTGTTCAAGAACAGCAGTAATGGACCCATTCCCTACTCTGACTGAAAACAGACCCTGCTCAGGTGAGACTGAAATATGATGGACAAAACTGATTTAAGTTGGAAAACAAGACTTGGTTAAGCCTGACATCCTTTGGAAAGCAGGGAATACATGCAGGAATGGAGTCAGTTGGAAGACAGGGAGATATGGTTGAGGCTGGAGCTGCTTGTAACCCTGAGAATATTGGGCAGAGTTAGAGTCAGTTGCAAAGCAAAGAAAGGTAGGTGAGTCTGAAATTGCACGTGGGGCAAGGAATGGTGAGGTGCTGATTTCAACGGGAAGGCAGGGAGATGTGGGTGGGGCTGAAATCTGTTGGCAGACAAAGAGATTATGGCAGGTCTGGTGTCAGTTGAAAATATGGAAGAGGTGGGTGGAGCTGGCATCTGTTTAGGTTTATTTCTGTATATGATTAAAATCTGCAGTGTATATTTTCACCTACTCTGTCATAGTTGTCAGTATAAGTGAGTGTTTTATTCTGGGATCCCCCTTCTGTTCCATTGACCTAGGTGTCTGTTTTTGTGCCAATACCTTTCTGTTTTAATTATTATAGCTTTGTAGTATAGTTTGAGGCCATAGATTGTGATATCTCCAACCTTGTTCTTTTTTTTCTTTCCTCTAAATTTATTTAACTACTTAAAGTTCTCTCTAACTTTATACAAATTTTAATATTTTTTAACACCTGATAAGAATGTCATTAGTAGATTAAAAGGGTTTGAATTGAACAAATTAGTTGCTTGGGGGAAATTTTTAATTTTAACAATTCAATATTTTTAACATATGGGAATGGCTTATTTTTCTGTTTTTTGTGTGTTCTTTTCAATGTCTTTTTTCAATGTGTTACAATTTTGAGAGCACAGGTCTCTCACCTTTTTAATTATGTTAATTCACAGGCATCGTATCTTTCCCACACAATTGTAATTGGGATTACTTTCTTTATTTCTCATTTTCTTGTTTATTAGTGTATAGCAAGATGACAGATTTCTGTGTATTCAATTTGTATTTTGTTTTTTATGAATGATTTGATTAATTCTATTAATTTTGCTGGATTCTTTAAGATTTTTATATAGAGTATTATGTCATCTGCAAAGAGTGACAGATTCAATTTTTTAAAACTTAGATACATTTTATTACTTTTCCTTCTCTGATTGCTATGCCCACATATTCCATTATTATTTTGAGTACCGTAATGAGAAAGGACATTCTTCATGTTAAAAACAAAAGCTTTCATTTTCCACAATTGAGTATGTTAGCTGTGAGGTTATCATGTATAGCCTTGATCAAGCTGAAATAAATAACTTCTATAAACCATTTCTTGAGAGACGTTTTTAAAAGATTTTATTCATTTATATTTACTTATTTATATTTAGAGAGATGAAAAAGTTGGGGAAAGAAAGGAAGAGGAACGTTGATGGGCGAGAGAAATATCACATTGACTGGCTGCCTATCCTACACCCCCAACTGGAGACGTGGTCCTCAATCTAGATATGTGCTCTGACCAAAATCCAATAGGCAGCCCCATGGTTTACAGGCCAGAACACAAACTGCTGAACCATACTAGCTAGGGCTTGAGAAACACCCCATCCCTTTTTAAAATCAGTCATCAGAAGTTGTTGAATGCTTTTTCTACATCTCTTGAAAAAAATCATACAATTTTTATTTTTGCTTTGTTGACTTGATGAATCACATTAATCGTTTTCTAGATATTGAGCCATTTCTGCATCACTGGTATAATTCGCACTTGATCAGGGTGTATAATCATTTACATACAGTGTTAACTCAGTTGCTACTTTTTTTTTTATTGGGAATTTTGACATGTATGTATATCAAGAATATAGACCTTTAATTCTCTCTCTTTGTAGTGTCTGTCTAGCTTTGGTATCAAAGTAATGCTGGCCTTGTAAAATAAAAGTGGAAGAGTACTTTTTCAAGTTATGGGTTAGTTGAAAAAGATATGTACTAATAATTTTTTACATATTTGTAGAAATCCCCTGTAAAGCCATGTGGTCTTGGGCTTTTGTCTTCAACGTGTTTTCATTACTGCAAAAATTCCATTGCTAGTAATTGCTCTGTTCAGATTATGTGATATGTCCTCATTTAGCCTTCAAAGGGTGCATGATCTAAAATTTTATCCAATTTACTAAGTAGTTAACTTAGTTGTATACAGGATTTTGAAGATGGTGGCAGAGGAGTGGGCAGTGTTGGCGGCTTTCTCAAGTGCCAGAGCGGATGGAGGATAAAGTAAGGAACATGGGACAGATGCAAGCCCAGGAGAGTTAGTGTGGTAAGCATCTGGATTTTGGGGTGCACAGTCCAGAGGCTGTAGAGATCTACAAGTGAGTTGGTGAGATAGTTCCAGAGCTGACCAGGCTGGCAGGTGGTGGTCATCTCTGGGCAGGGGTGGCTCTGCCCAGAGAGTTGCTTCTGACTAAAGACAGCTTTAGGCTACTTGTTGAATGGATATTTGATCAGCAAATAGTGTGGACGTTAAGCACAAACTTGGGAGGACTGAGAAGTAGAGCTCCTGCAGGGGAGGGACAGCATGAGAGCCATGGAGATAGCAGCTGTCTCAGCTGCTGGAATGTGACTGCCAGAACCAGAGCATGGGGACAAGAGATCCCTTGCCAGTGGTGCCAGGTGGGAGCACATAGGAACCAGCAGCATAAAAGCAGAGTTGCAGCCACCATCAGCTGAGTGGGCAGCTAGCTCAGGACCTGAGTGGAAAGAAAGGTCTCCTCCCACACAGTGTTGTGCCAATTCCCATGGAGAAAATCTGCGTGAGAGGGGAGGCCACTGTGAGCACAAACAATGGCACAGCAGCCAGTGCTTGGAGCCCACCTCGGAGCCCGAACAGCCAACAGCAGTGGCAGTGTACCACCATGCTCTCAGCAGGACCGGCGTGGGAGGGGAAGCTGCTGCATGCACAAAGGCACGCGCCCAGCGGTGGAGCCCACCTCAGAGCCCGGGCAGCCAATGGCAGCTTGCTACCACCCTCAGAGCCAGGAGCCTGCCTTGGAGAACCCTTGGTGAAGGTTGAGGCTGCTGTGCAACACCCCCCAACCCCTGCCTTGGTGAAACCAGTAGTGCTTGGCTGCTAGAAACTCAGCCTACCAGGGGTGTGGCATTTGGAACCAGCCCTAAATATGACAGACTCCAAATTGCCAGGTCCTGCCCTCCCCAAGGCCTTGTAAGCCTGACTGCAGACTGCAAAGAGACTTGATAAAGGAAAAGAGGCAAAGTCAGGAAATGGGTCTCAGCTAACCTCAAGCACCTGAGTTACATCAAGAATTACATGAATTATTAATCCCCAACTGTTTTAGGAGAAACTCATTAACAGTATATGAGATGTGGTAGAAGGAGTGTCTTTCAGTCAGCCAGCTGGAGTGTAAAACTCATCAAGGGCAACACAAATCAAATCCAGAATACAACCAAATAGCCCAAATTAATGACACAAAGGGCACTCCAAAACAACAAGTTGAGGAAATGTAGGAAGACTGCACCACTGAACCCCATAAGTCTCCTGCTATAGAAGGTCACTCCATGAAGTCAGGGAGTCATAGCAGATTACTCTGAGAAGAAAAACCAGCAATAACAGACACCCAGAATGAGGAGGAAAAGAAACAGTCCATCACTGAAAGGAAAGGAGGAATTCCCAGAAAGACTGCTAAATTAAATAGAAACAAGGAAGCTATCACACATGGAATTCAAAGAAATAGTTATAAGAAAGCTCAATGAGCTCAACGAGCTCAAAGAAAACTACAAAGAACTCCAGGGAAACTATAAGGAACTTACTGAAAATTATACCAGCATCAAAAAGGACATAGAAACCATCAGTAAGAACCAGGAAGAAAGGAAGAATACAGTTTCTGAACTGAAGAACACAATAGAAGGTATCCAAAGCAGGTTAGAGGAAGCAGCAGACTGGATGAATGAATTGGAGGACAACATGGAAAAAAATAACAAGACGGTGCAATAAAATGGGGGGGGGGGACTGAGAAAGAATGAAGAAGCTTTAAGAGAGCTGCAGGACAACATGAAATGCAATAATATCTGTATCATAGGAATACCAGAAGCAGAAGAGAAGCAAGGGATAGAAAACTTGTTTGAAAAAGTATTGACAGAAGACTTCCCTAACTGGATGAAAGAAAAAGTCATGCAACTGTAGGGAGGAGAGAGGGTCCCAATAAAGATGAACCCAAATAGGCTCACTCCAAGACACATCATAATTGAAGTGGCAAATTTCAAAGGCAAGGAGAGAATCATAAAAGTATCAAAAGAGAAACAGCTAATAGCATATAAGGGGGCTCCCATAAGGTTATCAGCTGATTTCTCAACAGAAACACTAAAAGCCAGAAGGGGATGGCAAAAAATACTCCAAGTAATGAAAAACAAAGACCTGTAACCAAGATTCCTCTACCCAGCAAAGCTCTCATTCAAAATGGGAGGTGAAATTAGCAGTTTCCCAGACCAATGACGGCTAAAAGAATACATCTCCACCAAACCAGCATTGCAAGGGAGGCGCTAAAGGGCCTGCTTTAAAAAGATGAAGGAACAGAGAGGAGTACAGGAACAAAGGGGAAAAATGTCAATGAAGAAGTACCTGTCCATAATAACCTTAAACATAAATGGGTTAAATGCACCAATCAAAAGACACAGGATAGCTGAATGGATAAGAAAGCATGACCTTCATATATGCTGTTTACAAGAGACCCACCTCAGAACAAAAGATTGACACTGACTAAACAAGAAGGGATGGAAAAATGTATTTCAAGCCAGTAGATATGAAAAAAAGGCTAGGAAAGCAATGCTTATAACAGACAAAACAGATTTTTACAATGAAAGATGTAAAAAGAGATAAAGATATAATACTTAAGGGAACAATCCATCAAGAAGATATAACTCTGGTAAAAATATATGCACCCAACATAGGAGCACCCAAATATATAAGGAAAATCTTGGAGGACTTCAAGAAGGGTATAGATAGCAGTACACTAATAGCAGGGGATTTTAATAATAGGCAATAGACAGATCTTCCAAGCAAAAAACCAAACAAAAACAAAACAAAAACAAAAAAATACCAAGGATATTGTGGCATTGAACAACACTAGATGAAATGGACTTAACTGGCATATATGGAACTTCTCACACCAAAGAAGCAAAATACACACTCTTTTCAGAGCACATGGAACTTTCTCAAAAATAGACCACATGGTAGGTCACAAGACAAGCCTCCACACATACAAGAATGTTGAAGTCATACCAAGCATCTTCTCAGGTCAAAATGGCTTAAAACTAGAAATCAACCTCAAGGGGAAAAACCCAAAAAATATTCTAATTCAGAGACTGAATAACATGCTATTAAGTAATCAAAGGGTTGACACTGAGATCAGAGGAAAAATCAAAACGTTTCTGGAAACAAATGAAAATGAATACACAACAGCCCCAAACCTATGGGACACAGCAAAGGCAGTCCTCAGAGGGAACTTCCTAGCAAAAGAGGCCTACCTAAAAAGGTTAGAAGAATCTCATACAAACAACCTAACCATAAAGCTACAAGAACTAGAAGAACAACAACAAACAAAGCCAAGAGCTAGTAGAAGGAAAGAAATTATCAAGATCAGAGCAGAACTAAATGACATAGCGACTAAATGTACAATTCAAAGGATCAATTTTCTTCGAAAAGATAAACAAAATTGACAAGCCTTTAACTAGACTCATCAAGAAAAAAGAGAGAGGACTCAAATACACAAAATCTGAAATAACAGAGGGTTGTAAGAAATCACTACATACAACTATATGATAAGCAATTTGAAAACTTGGGTGAAATGGACACGTTTCTGGAAATGTTTAACCTGCAAAAATGGAATCAAGAAGAAGCAGAATGGCCCTGGCTGGTGGCACAGTGGATAAGGCGCTGGCCTGCAAACTCAAAGGTTGCTGGTTCGATTCCCAGCCAGGGCAACATAACTAGGTTGCAAGCCAGGTCTGAAGCTGGAGGCAGGTGAAAGGCAACCGTACATTGATGTTTCTCTCCCTTTCTTCCTATCTCCCTTCCCCTCTCTCTGAAAAATGATAAATAAAATGTTAAAAAACAAAACAAAACAAAACAAAACAAAACAAACAAGAAGAAGCAGAATGCCTGAACAGATAGATAACGACTAGTGAGATTGAAGAAGCAATCAAAAAACTCCCAGTGCACAAGAGCCCCAGATCAGGTGAATTTTTATCAAACATTTAGGGAAGAATTAATTCCCATCCTTCTCAACCTATTCCAAAAATTACAACAAGAGGGAAGACTCCCAAACTCTTTCCATGAGCCCAGTATTATTCTAATCCCAAAACCAGGTCAAGACACAACAAAGAAAGAAAACTACAGGCCAATATTTCTGATGAACGTAGATGCTAAAATTTTCAACAACATATTGGCAAATCTGATCCAGCAATATATTTTTAAAAATCATCCACCATGACCAAGTGGGATTCATCCCAGGGATGCAAGGATGGTACCATATTTGCAAATCAATAAATGTAATAAACCACATAAATAAACTGAAAGACAAAAATCATATGAGTATATCAAAGTGCTGAAAAAGCATTTGATAAAGTACAGCACCCTTTTATGAAGCATTTGACAAAGTACAGCACCCTTTTATGATAAAAAATGCTCAGCAACATGGGAATAAGTGGAGTACACCTCAACATAATAAAGGCCATATATGAGAAACCTGCAGCTGACATCATACTCAATGGGCAAAAACTGGAAGCCTTTCCCTTAAGATCAGGAACAAGGCAAGGGTGTCCACTCTCTCCACTTCTATCCAACATAGTTTTGGAAGTTCTAGCCACAACGATCAGACAATAAAAAGGAATCAAAAGACATCCAAATTGGAAAGGAGGAAGTAAAAGTGTTATTAGTTGCAGATGACAAAGTCATGTACCTAGAAAACCCTATAGACTTCACTAAAATCTCCTCAACCTAATAAGTGAAGTTGACAAAAGTAGCTGGATACAAAGTTAATATCCAGAAATTGAAAGCATTTTTATACACCAACAATGAAACATCAGAGAAACTAGAAAACAAATCCCATTTACTACAGACCAATAGAAAAATAAAGTACCTAGAGATAAATTTAACCAAAGAGATAAACGACCTGTACTCAGTAAACTACAGAACAATGAAGAAAGAAATTAAGGAAGATACAGATAAATGGAAGTATACATATACTATGTTCATGGTTGGGAAGAATTAATGTGATAGAAATGTCTGTATTACCCAAAGCCATCTATAGAGTCAATGCAATCCCTATTAAAATACCAATGTCATATTTAACAAACTTAGAACAAATACTTTAAAAATTTCAATGGAGTAAAAAAAAAAAAAACAACCCCGAATAGCTACAGCAATCTTGAGGAAGAACAACAAAGTAGGAGGAATCTCAAACTATATTACAAAGCCATAGTAATCAAAACAGTCTGGTACCACCACAAGAACAGACAAACAGATCAATGGAACAGAGTAGAGAGCCCAGAAATAAACCCAGGACCCTATGGGCAACTAATATTCAACAAAGGGGGGGGACATAAAATGGAGTGTAAATAGCCTCTTCAACAAGTGGTGTTGGAAGAACTGGACAGGCACATGCAAAAAAAAAAAAAAAAGAAAGAAAGAAACTAGATCACGAACTTACACCATACACCAGAGTAAACTCAAGATGGATAAAAGACTTATATGCAAGCAATGCTACCATAAAAGCCCTAGAGGAAAACATTGGCAAAAATAGTGCAGATATTCCACACAGCAAAAATTTCACTGAAATATCTCCCAAGGCAAGGGAAATAAAGGAACAAGTAAGTAAATGGGACTACGTCAAACTAAAACACTTCTGCTCAGCTAAAGAAAACATTGAGAAAATTAAAAGGGAACCAGCCATGTGGGAAAACATATTCACTAATGACACCTCAGACAAGGGTTTGGTCTCCAAAATATATA
The DNA here is from genome assembly GCA_004026585.1 of Noctilio leporinus. Lineage (NCBI taxonomy): Eukaryota > Metazoa > Chordata > Mammalia > Chiroptera > Noctilionidae > Noctilio > Noctilio leporinus. The sequence continues at coordinate 11,113 of PVIW01011341.1, forward strand.
AAGAACTAATGTGACTCAACACCAGGGAGACAGACAACCCAATTAACAAATGGGCAAAGGACGTGAACAGACACTTCTCAAGCAAGACATACAAAGGGCCCACAAGCACATGAAAGAATGCTCAACATCACTAGCCATCAGAGAGATGCAAATTAAAACCACAATAAGATACCACCTCACACCTGTCAGAATGACCATCATCAGCAAATCAACAAACAGCAAGTGCTGGCAAGGATGTGCAGAAAAGGGAGCCCTGGTGCAGCCACTATGGAAGACAGCATGGAATTTCCTTAAAAAACTAAGAATAGAGCTGCCTTATGATCCAGTGATTCCACTGCTAGGATTATACCCAAAGAATCCTGAAACACCAATTCAGAAGAACCTATGCACCATTATGTTCAAAGCAGCACTATCTACAATAGCCAAGTGCTGGAAACAACCTAAGTGTCCTTCAGTGGATGAATGGATCAAAAAACTTTGGTACCTTTACACGATGGAGTTCGATGCAGCAGAAAGAAAGAGAGAACTTCTACCATTTGTGATAGCATGGATGGAACTGGAGAGTATCATGCTTAGTGAAATAAGCCAAACAGCAAAAATTAAATACTACAGGTTCTCACTTAATACAGGAGGCTAATGAACAAACAAGCAAGTAAACAAACAAAACAGAACCAGAGACATGAATACAGGGAACACACTTTCAGTGTTTAGAGGGGAGGGGGTGGTGGAGGGGGAGAAGGAGGCAAGGAAAGGGAACAATTTAGTCAAAGAACTAGCATGGATGACTCATGGACACAAACAACAAGTGGGATTGACTGTGAGTGGGGATAAGGAGGGTGGGGAAGAGGAAGGCGGGGGGGGGAATGAGATGAATATAACAATAAGTATATATATTTTAAGAAACCAAACCCATTCACAGTTGCTTCAAAAAATTAAATACCTAGGAATAAATCTAACCAAGGATATAAATGACCTGTACCTAGAAAATTATAAGACGCTGAAGAAAGAAATGGAAGAAGATACAAATAAATGAAAGCACATACTGTGTTCATGGATAGGAAGAATTAACATCGTTAAGATGTCCATACTACCCAAAGCAATCTAACAATTCAACTCAATTCCTATCAAGATCACAATGACATATTTCACAGAACAGAAACAAATATTTGAAAAATGCATACCAATAGCAATCCTGAGAAAGAAGAACAAAGGTAATCACCCTACCTAATTATCAAGCTATACTACAAGCCCATAGTAATTGAAATAGCCAATTGCCTGGAGCTGGCATAAAAATACACACGTAGTGCTTGCTTTGGCAGCACATATACTAAAATTGGAATGATACAGAGAAGATTAGCATGGCCTCTGTACAAGGATGACATGCAAATTCATGAAGTGTTCCATATTTTAAAAAATACATACATAGATCAATGGAACAGAATAGAGAGCCCAGAAGGAAACCCACACCTGTATAGTCAATTAATATTCAACAGATGAAGCAAGCACATACAATGGGATAGAGTTAATTAAAAAAGAATGTTAGGAAAACTGGACAGATATGTGCAGAAAAATGAAACTAGACCACCTTTGTATACCACACACAAGAATAAATGCAAAATGGATCAAAGACTTAAATGTTGGACCCCCAAACCCAAATAACCCTAGAAGAAATCATAGGCAACAAAATTTCAGATATTACTTATAGAAATTTTATATTGGAATAATTTTCCCAAGGAAGGGAAACAAAAGGAAAAATAAACAAGTGGGACTACAAACTAAACAGTTTAGGCACAGCAAAAGAAAAAATCAACAAAATAAAGTGACAAACCACAGAATGGGAAAACATATTTGCTGATACATCTTATAAGTGGCTAATATCCAAAACTTACAAAACTCAACACCAAAATAATAAACAACCCAGATAAAAATATGGGCAAAGGATCAGAATAGACACCTCTCCAGTGAGGACATACAAATGGCCAGTAGACATATGAAAAGATGCTCAGTCACTGATCATCAGAGAAATGCAAATTAAAACCACAACGAGATACCATCTCACACCTGTCAGAATGGCTGCCATTGATAAATCAACAAAAATCAAGTGCTGGTGAGGATGTGAAGAAAGGGGAGACTTTTTGCGCTATTGATGGGAATGCAGAGTAGTACAGCCAGAAAAAGCCAGGGAAAGCAGAGTGGTGATACCTCAAAAAAATTTGAAAATGGATTTTCCTTTTGATGCAGCAATCCCACACATGGGCATTGCTATTCCACTAATTCCACTAATTCCAAAGAACATAAGCATCCCTATGTTCATTGCAGCAATATTTACAATCACTACAATATGGAAGCACTCCAAGTACCCATCATGGATGAGTTGACAAAATAAGTATGGGGCATTTACACAATGAAATTCTACATGGCTGTAAAAAGGAAGATAATTTTACTCTTTGCAACAGTATGGATGGACCTGGAGAACATTATGCTTAGTGAAATAATTACTAATCATTTGTCAGAGAAAGACAAATACCATATGACTTCCTTCATATGTGGAATCCAATGAGCAAACTGAACTAACATGCAAAACAGACATACTCACAGATGGAGAGCACATGACAGCTAGAGGAGGGAGTTAGGGGCTGAAGAGATTGAGCAAAAAGGAAAAAGGTCTCGTGGGTATGGATAACACTGTGGTGATTGCTTGGGTGAGGGGTATGAGAGGAAGAGCTGATAATGGAATAATTATAAGAAAGATTAAATTTAAAAGGAGAAATAAAAAATAGAAACAAACTAATGAAAGTAAAGGCTGATCCTATTAAAAAATACACACAGCCTGCAAACTCAAAGGTTGCTGGTTTAATTCCCAGTCAGGGCCCATAACCAGGTTGCAAGCCACGTCTCCAGCCAGATCCGTAGCTGGAGGCAGGTGAAAGGCAGCCATACATTGATGTTTCTCTCCCTCTCTTCCCCTCTCTCTGAAAATAAATAAAATCTTTAAAAAAAAGTTTAAATAAATAAATAAATGCACATAACTTTACAAGTCCCTAGTAGGACTCATCAAGTGGTAAAATGAAAAGGAACACCAATAAGTAAGATTAAAACTAAAAAAATCTCAACAATACCTCAGATAAAAAAGAATCATTAGAGAACACTGTGAAGTATTATATTCCAACAAATTTGGTAATCTAAAATAAATGAGTTAATTTTTAAAAACAAGAACCTTTCTAGGCTACAAAAGGAAGAAACAACATCTAAGTAGAGCATTTACTAGCAATGAAGTGGAAGCAGTACTCAGAACTCCCATTAAACAACATTTCTGGAGGACATGGTTTTTAGGTGAATTCTGACAAATGTTTTTAAAATAATACATAGTCTTTTGAAACTATTCAAAAAACTGTAGAACACTTTCAAACTCATTTTGTAAAAACATTAACCTGATAACAATACCAAGCAAAGACAAAAAAATAAAAAGTACATTTTCAGGCCAATATTCCTAACAAACATACATGCAACATCTTCCACAAAAGACTAGCAAGTGGTGTAGATTATTCACCATTGTGAAGTAGAAGTTATACCAAAAAACACCTGTGTCACAACATCCATTAAACATTAATAAAATGTATCAATTGAGCAAAATCAAGGACAAAAATTATATGATTACCTAAAAGATGCAGAAAATGCATTTGACAAGATTCAATAGCTATCATGATGGGGGGAAAAACTATAAAAAGAGTTTACAGAAGAAAATTTCCTCTGCTTGATGAAAGCTGTATATGTGAAGCCCACAGGTAACATGTACAACTGTGACCAAGGAAAAGATAAGAATGACAACATTTACAAGTATAATTCAACATAATACTGAAATTTCTGGCCTCAGCAATCAGACAAGAAAAAAAAAAGGCCTTTATATAAACAAAACAAAACAAAAAGTAAAATTGGCACTTTTTGTAGATGACCTCAGACTACACAGAGAAAAACAGAGAATTCAAGAAAATTTAAGAACATGATAAGAGAATTCAGTAAAGAAGCAAAATATAAAATCAATATACAGGAAGATGTTACATTCTTATACACTACTTACAAAAGATCTAAAGAAATTTTTAAACATTCAATTTAGAATTGCATTAAAAATTAAATAATCAGGAATAAAGTAACCTAAGATAAGAAAGACCTCTACTAAAAAAATTATAAATAAATGAAGATACTAAAGGGTATAGAAGGATAATTTGTGCTTATAAATTGAAAAAATTAAATTGTAAAAAATGACCACACTCCTGAGAGCAGTTTACAGGTTCAATGCAATTTCTATCAAAAATACACATTTTATTCTTCTCAGAACCAACCAAAAGGCAAATCCTAATATCTATATGGAAACTCAGAGGACCCCAAATAGCCAAAGCAGTCTTGAAAGAGGAGAACAAAGCTGAAAGTCTTGCAAATTTTGATCTCAAATCAAAACAAAACAATAAGGTATTGGCACAACAGACACAACCGTTAATGGAAATCAGTGAAGAGCCCAGACATAAAGCCTCACTTATATGGCCAAAAATGTGAAAATATATACTGGAGTAAGGACAGTCTCCTCAACAAGTGGTCCTGGAAATATAGAACAGACGCAAGCTGATGTCTCCGCAAAACGTCTTTAAAAGTCAGACAGTAATAGAAATGGTAATTATTGCAATGATGATGGTATGATACACAGCCACTTGTTTTGTGTGTGTGTGTGTGTTTTAATATATATGTATACAGACATAAATTTATAATGTGATAACTTTGGTGATGTACACTAAACAGACTTGGTGGGTGATTTCATTGTAGGCAAGGTAAATGTTGAATCTCTGTACTGTATGCCTGAAAGTAACAGGCTGTTGCACACCAACTGGATTTAGAAAATATGAAGTGTCAACCTTTATTCCCTGCGGCCCTCACCCTGCATAACACTTCTTCCTTCCTTGCCCTTTCACACTGGAAGGCATAACCTGTCAATGTGCGGGATACTTAGGTGAACACATTAGCAAGAAAGGGGCAAAACAGTCAGCTGGTTGACCTGGGGGCCGGGCCCAAAAGGCTTAGGTGCAGGCCAGGTCTATTGATCAATCTCGGAGCCCTGGCAAAGATCTTACAGGCAACTGGAGACACGCACCCCCCTCCCCCTCCCCCCCACCCCTTGTGACCCCAATAGCCCAGGGTGGCAGGTGCTAGAGGCCACAGCGCCCACCTCAGAGCTTGTGGACTCTGAGGCATATGGGAAGAAGAAGAAGAGGAGGAGGAGACCGCATGCAAGACAGGAAGACGCAGGACGGCTCACTGCACTCCCTAAAGCAGTATCAGAACTTTGGAGAAAACAGCGGAGAAAAGTCGAGTCCAACAGCCAGCTGGGTCCTGGGCGTACCCGTGATCCAACCTCACTCACCCTCTCCGGGCCTCCAGACATAGCCAGTGCGGGTCCCCACCTCCAGCACATGACCCGGCAAGTCTCCTGCAGTCACTAAAATCCAGGACGCTCGCGTCTGGGTCAGGTAGACTGCAGTCGGCCACTTACGTGGGCAGAGCGGATCAATACAAAATTTTCACCAAAGCAACGCTTACTACTGGAAACCAAGAGCTACCACAGCTGGGCGGTAGGCGCTCTCTCCAGCCTCCCATACACAGTGGGTATAGGTCTCTGGAGCAGGTGTGAGCCACCAACATTTCATCTCCCGGGGCTCCCCCAATTGGTCATTGGGTAAATCTCTGCAGGTAGAAGGGCAACTACCTCCTCAAGTCCTGCAGGTCCAATCTTCGGAGAATAGGCCGAGCACCGACACTGGTCATGGCCAGCCCCATGGAATCCCTGGACGTTTCTTGGCCGCAAGGCAGACACAGCACCTCCCTCACTGCTCCCGGAGGAAGGAATGATCTAAAGGCGGCTGCCAAGTTGGCGCCCCACAACCTGTGTGAATGGCAGCTGGGAGGATCCGGATCATGGCTCGTAGGGGTCCCCCACATTGCTGACCGATCTTGTCCCAGAACAACTGGTGTCCCGCTCCTCAGCCCAAGGTGGACAGCATGGAGTCCACTTTGGAGCTCCTGGCCAGCACGTTTTGACAATAGCAACTGAAGGTGGACTTGGAACATCTTAGTCACTCTGGCAGTGGAAGCAGATGGATCAGCGCACCAGCCAGGCTCGGGGATTTGGAAAAAGTTCCCCCAGTCCTCTCCTATGCAGCCCCAAGCTTGCCAGTGAAGACACCAGCACTCCCAGGGCCCCAGGGATGACCTAGGAGAAAGTATGTGGCTGGAGCTGTAAAACCCAAGAGGGGAGGCAAGTATTCATGGGACAACAACAGGTAAATCTTTTTTTATCATTTTCTTTTCCTTTTTCCTTTTTCAAATATTGAATTTATTTGGGCCATATTAGTTATTAAAATAATACAGACTTAAATGTAAATTAAATGAATTGAAATAGAAAGCATCCTTTTAATGAACTCCTAAGGAAAAAAAAATAGAAGTTTATGTGTACAGCTGAAAAACACTTCATCTGTCTAGGGAGTCTAGTGCAAAGTATAAGGTTCAACTGTACAAAGTATAAGGTTTTCACTCTGTATTTTCTTTGTTGTCTTTGGTTTCCCCAACCCTCCCCTAAATCTATGATTTCCAATACAGGAAGAAGGACTTTCCAAGGCATAACAACAAAACCTGGAAGCCATGCAGGTTATAAATGATAAACTAGGCCACATAAAAGTTTAAGAGGAATCTGTCTCTGCATATATCACAACAAAACCCAAAGATAACAAGTAGGTGGATGCTGGGAACATGGGTGCATTGTCGGTTGTGGATTTCAGCGTCACTTACCTTAACAACAACAACAGCATCATCAAGGGAATGAGGAAATTATGTGTGTTTGGAATGAGGTCAATGTAAAGAAGTGCTCTGTGAAACTTAAAAATCAATCAATGCAGCCTTGGCTAGGTAGCCCATTTTGTTACAGCATCATTCCTATAAAGTAAGGTTGATCCAGGGCCAGGGCATAAGATACACACAGATAGACATACACACACACACACACACACACACACACACAAAATAAGTGCCTAAATATGTGGAATACAAATTGATATCTCTCTCATTCTTTATTCTCTCTTCAAAATCAGTAACTTTATAAAATAAAACATTTAAAAAGTTTCAAAAAGCAAGTGACTTGTTTAAAACAGCAGTAAAAATGAGGCATATCACATGATGCCTGCTTCCTCCTACATTACACTGCCTCTCAGGGAACACAACAGAGTGGAAAGAGTGAATGAGGGCATTGTCACAGTGGCTTAGGGGATAAAGCAGTGAGAAGGTATTGGGGCCATAGTTGGGGAGATCCTTGCATAACTCTACCCCACCTTTGTGCCTTGATCCACAACCTCAATGTTCTGTCTTCTGAATAACTTCTCTTCGTGGCATGCAGGTGAAGAACAACTTACAGGCCAGGTGGCAGGTCTGTGCCCATATTCTCATCCTGCCTGGGCAGAGAACCCAGCAAAGGAGTGGGAACGTGCAAATGTATAAGATATTGTCAGAGGCTTTGATGAGAAATAATTTTAAGTCACTCACTCAGAGAAATGTGATGCCTTTGGGGCAGGAGAGGAGGGGAAGCCAGGCAGCTTTCCCCTCCCTCACGCATTATCCCCTATTCCCCCAGCAACTGGGTATCAATGAGGTGACTGCGTAGATTGGCCAATGACCACATCGTAGTGTTAGGAAAATGAAAAATAATGAAGTTCATTGATACATCTGATAAGGGTTTAATATCCAAAATTATAAAGAATGTAGAAAACTCAACACCTATAAACAAGCAATCCAGTTCAAAATAAATGGACAAGGAACCTGAATATGTACACACTTCTCCAAAGAGGACATACATGATTAATAGACATATGAAAAGATATTCAATGTCACTAATCAAGAGAGAAATACAAGTTAAAACCCGTTATAGTAAAAGTCACATGCCAGGTGTTGAAGTGTGTTTTTGTTTTCTTTAGGCAGTGAAACTTAAACATTAATTCCATATTAAATTGTTGATAGAATGCTTTATAAATATTTAGGATGTCAAAGTTTCTTAATGTGACAGTTAAGGTCATTATTTATTATTAATTTATTAAAATGGAGTGTTATAAATTAAAATTACTGCTCTTAAACATTTCATTCCAAATATAACTCAAAAGTTCATTTTATTCAAGTCCTTCTTTAACCTCAGTAATTCAGTTAAAAAAAAGAGGTAAATTTTCCACATTAAAATGATCATTTATCTGTAGCAATTCCAAAATTTTTTTTTTAAGATTTTTTTTTTATTTCATTATTTTTAGAAATAATGAAAGAGAGGAAGGGAGAGAGGCAGCGAGGGAGAGAGACATAAATGTATGGTTGCGTTTCACCTGCCTCCAGCCACAGACCTGACTGGAGACCTGGCTTGCAACCTGGTTATGTGCCCTGGCTGGGGAATCGAACCTGCGACCTTTGGGTTCGCAGGCCGGCGCCTTATCCACTGTGCTACCAGCCAGGGCCCAATTCCAAAATTTTAAACTTGGAGCTATCTATATTTTTAGCTCTTCATTTCCTGTAAGAGTGTGGAATAAAAACAACTGGAAAAAGGAAATGGAATTCTTTGCCATACATTATCACCAGGTTTTGTAGAAGTGACTCTGTGGGGAACGCCACCACCAAACAAACTTGTTGCAGTACCACACAGGTCAAGGCATATTGGAAACCTTCCAAAATTGGTAAGGGACCAACGTAGTTCACTTGCCAGTGGCAATGCACCCTGTGCTATGTGGCCCCTTCTCAGGGAACCCACTATATTTCATGCTTGGATCAGACACTTTTGGCATGCCTGTACCACTGCGTCAAGGGCCAGAGGTAATCCCCATTGTTTCACTACCATCCACATAATGTGCTGACCTGAATGAAGGAGTTGCCTATGGAGCCAGCCAGCCACATCTGAGGCCAGAGCTTCTTCTAGCCACAGTACCTGTGCAAGAGTATCTGCCTCATCATTGCCAGATGAGGCCAATGTGGCATGTCCAGTAACATGATAGAATGTGACCTGTTTCTGCTGCCCTAATGTCCATAGGTCTGGCCCTACAAAGGCCTATAAGCTTTATCCATCTAGATTCTAGCCACGTGGGCAACCATAGAGTCAAATGTTGCCATAGACCCCAACTATTCTCTTCAGGGGTGACATGGACATAAAACTCTCAGGATCGTATTGGAACCAAAACACTCAAATCCTATACTGTTTTTATAGCCCATTTGGCTTCAGTAGAAGCCATCTATGTTCATGTTCCCAGTCCCACCTGACTCTGTATCAAGTGACAGAAAGGTTTCAGAATTTGTGCCAAATGCAAAATAAACACCCTCTGACAGCCTGACATACCCAAGAATTCCTGTAACTGCTTGACCATCGTGGGGGTTGGAAATGCCTATGCTTTACCAATTACTTCCTCTGGTAATACTTTGGTCTTACCCTACCAGACAACCCACAAAAACTTTACAGATAAACCAGGTCCTTGTATCTTCTTCATGTTTACTGTGGAACCCCAGCAAAAGCCTAGCATTATTGAAACTAGGAAAGGAGGAAGCTTATTTAGAGACCTAGTTAAAGAGAAGCGCAGTCGCTCTGCAGGGGATCTCTGCAGAGACAAAGGGATTCCGGGACCCCTAGAGTCCATAGGCCCAGAGCACGAGAAACCGCCAGCGGAAAAGACTGTTGACCCAAGATAAACTTGTAACACTAATTAGGGCAACCAGACAGCCCAGAGATAGGCCAATTAAGGCCTCAAGACCACCTCATACCCCCCAACCTGATAGTCAATCACTAACTACCATCTTATCTTCTGTGCCCGGGTTCGCTTGCTCTGCTATAAAAAGCCCTAGCTGTAAGCGACAGGGCGCGCCTCATTAGATTGAGGTCGCCCCTGCGCAGGTCTGTTGTTTGGCCAATAAACATCTTTGAATCCCCGAAAGTCTCCAGCGTTTGGTGTCTCGCTTTTGTCTGGATATAACATTTACTTTCCATCCTTGCTGCTGCAAATGCTTCGGCAAAGCTGGTACGGTAGATCCTAAACTTGTAAGAAAGTCAAAAGCCAGCACCATACTATTGATATAATGACAAGTTCCCAGCTCTTCCAACATCTGCTGTAACTCAGTACACAACTGCCATCCACCGGTTGTAGATGGCAAATCTCCTGGGGTAGATGGCAAAAACCAAGTGGCCGCCATGATACTATCCAGTAGGGACCGCTTGCCTGGAGTTTTGCATGCATTTTGGAGCCCCAGGTGCATGGTGATTGATGTAAGTTTACTCATTTCCTGGCCAGAGAGCAAAATGTCATCTACCCCTAAATCCCATAATCTTAGCAACCAAGCCCCTAAGGACTCCAGCATCCTTTGCTGGAATCTGCTTCCCAAATCCTCTTGAAGAGGGGACTGGGGTCAGTGCATGGCCATTCAGGAATGCCTAGGCTTAATCCCCTATGTTATCTCTAGTCTTGCCTGAAACTGGGATGGGGTCTGGCCCTCCCTAACATGCTCCTCCTCAGAGTTTACATCCTGTTTCTCTGATCCCTTTATGGAACAGCCTGTTCCAACCTGAGTCCTCTTAAGGGCTTCTTCCACCCCTAGTAGTAACTCTTGTGTCTTCTCCCAGGTAGTGCTCATCTTGTGTTCCTGGCACAGATTCTCTTTCAACCCTGGGACCTATGCCTCTAATGCAAGCAAGTCTCTGACTGATTTATATAAAGCAGTAGCAAAATGCCAGCCTATAGCACCTGCTCCCTCCTTGGCACTTCTCTTTGCTAAAGAGCCCCCTATCTTCAGCAGAGGCTTCTCTATTGCCTCAGGGGTCACTTCTACACTCTCCCAATCTTGCCTGGGTGCCCAAGCCTCCAACAGAGTCTCCACTATGAGCCACACATTCACAGCAGTAGTCGACCTCTCCTCCATAGTAGTGTTGGTCTGTGGCAAATCCTGTCCATGATGTCAGAGCTCGGCTCCAGGCAGGTTCGCTTTGGATTTGCTGAGGCCAAAAAATGATGTTAGAGAGGGAATTCATACCAGTTTAATCTTGCTCCTGTGGGCAAGAGGAGGAAACAACAGGATCAACCTTTTCAATTCTGATGGCATCCAGCAAGAACATGGGAATCATAGGAGCCAAGATCATCCAGGTTGCTTGAAACATATGTACATGAAGTTAACCTGGCCAGTCTGAGCTGTGTAATAGCATAATACTTATGCACTGAGAAATTCTCTTAGATAAGGGTGACCTAAGGCAAAGCAAAATACATGCCTGTGGAGGCGAGGGTCCTGGCCACAGTCACTCTGAGATGACAATAGTTAAGTGAATGAAGTTATTCAAAATCATCTCAAAAATCTGAGTGGCCCTTGGGATTTTTGCAGCTTGCAGATGGCCTAATCAGGTCACCCATAAGCACAAATGAGGACCACATAAATGGCATCACAAATTCTTTGAGGATTGCTTTCCACATACTTTTTATAACTCAGAATGGCCACAGGCCAGTGAGGAAAAAGGCAGAGTGATTGCCATCGAAAGTCAAAATTTATACATTTTAACAACCACAGCAGGTCCAGCTATTCCATCTACGGGACCAACTACCAGGAAAAAAATCTGACATGATTGATCCATTTAATTCATCTAAATTTTACAGGGTTTATTTTATGCCACTCACTTGTCAGAGTTGCAAACAGAGTCATATACAAGGGAACTTACACATGACACAAACCGGAAGTTGGCAGAATCACCTTGAGCTATGAAAAGTTCGTTCAGAATGTGTTAGGTGGTATTGAATGCCAGATAAGTGAGCAGGTAGATAGGCATGTAAATGATGTTCTACATTGGGAGGCTGGTACCAGAGACACTATGGAGCATTTTCACTCTTGTGATGTTGGGGCCTGCCTGGGGAAAACATAGAAACTTGGAATCTCACATGGGGATTGAGGTTTAATCTGGTCCGTAGTGCGCATAGAAAAAGAAAACTTTCCCAGGTCCTAGGATTTAACTAGTGGGATGCAGGGCATTCCCTGTATCCCCCCCCCCCCCCCCACCCCTTTGAGAATTACCAGACATCTCTGGCAACTTGATGCTTTGGCTAAAAAAAAAAGGTAAGCTTGCCACGGGTAGATTACCTGTACTTTGACTGAAACTGGACCCTTTTTTTTTGCAAATTTTAAGGTTTACTTAAGTGTACTTTCTCTCCCACAAGAAGTTAGAGAGAGAGAGAAAGGGTGGCACCTTTATTCCCTCCACTTTCTAGGAGAGGAAAGTATAAATGCTTCAATATTGCTACAATTTACCCAATTGCTTTAAGAAAATAAACAAGTGTCTAAAAATCAGTAATATTTTGAACAAAGCAACAAGAAAAACAATTATATTTAGTTCATTTAGTCTCAAATGTTGGAATATTTTAGTTTCAGGTAACTGCTAATAAGCTCAGTAATTAATGTATAGAAAAAACTTTTGCTTTAGGGCCCTGGAAGGGATGACTCCCCCCAACTCCAGGTAACTAACCATAAGCAGTTCCACCTTTGTGCCTTAGGAGGAAACCTTGGCCCAGGACACAAAGAACAAACGCTACAACTTTGATTCCACTAATGTTTTCTCTAAATTCTAAAGTCTATTAAAGGGCAAACTGCTGTAATAAAGCACTATAAAGATTCAATTCCAATTTCTGCTTATGGGGTTTGGTAGATGACAGGCAGCAACAACACAGGCTTGGATCTCTGGCCTCTGACTTGGTTTGAGTTTAAAACTGACACTTTTTTCCTTTCCCTGGCCCCGGCTGGCTCTTTGGAGGCAAGCCTCCTGCTGCTGTATGTTAACCTTTTCTTTGTCATGCATGAATATGGCATGTTAACCTTTTGTAACTTAGTTACTTATGCAAAACACAGTATTTTAAAATAAAAGGAGGTTTTAGAAAAACTTTACCTTATTAGAATTATAAATGGCAGCATTAGAATTTTGTAGTGTTCCTTTATTTGGTAAAAGCTTTCCAAGTACTTTAAAATTTATTTAGCAAGCCCAACTAAATAAATTCTTGAGACATTTCAAGGCGCCTTTAAAATGCCCCTTTTACAAAAGTGAGTTCTGCAATATACCCTTTCTGTGATATATTTCACAAAAATAGCATTCCAGAGTAAAATAAGTATTAAAGAAGAAAAAACTGTTTAATCTTGCTACAATATATCATAAGTACTATCCTTTAACATGTAATAATTATGTAAGCTATTGGCATATTTTAAATTTTTTGTAGTAACATTAACTCTTCAAATTCCAGTATGTACTTTAAATATATGTAAAAATATGTATGTGTGTAAATGTATTTTCGCATGTGTTTGGTAATATTGCAATTCATATTACTTAAAAGAGTAATTCTTTAAACAAATGAATTAACGTAGGCATTTTGGAATAATGCAAAGAAAACTTCGTATTAATATGATTCGAGAAGCTGACAGAAGGCAGTAATTAAATGGTGAATTGTCTAGATGTGAAAGGGAAAAAAACAAAAACTACACATTGGTGGTTACAGAACAGACAGGGGGATGTTAAGAACAAAGGAAATAATAGAGAAGCCAAAGTACTCATATGCATGACTACTCATGGACATGAACTAAGGAGGGGCATTGTTGGAGGGAATGGGGTACTGGGTGCAGGCGGGGCAAAGGGGAGAAAATTGGGACAACTGTAATAGCAAAATAAAAATATATATTAAAAATAATAATAAATAAATAAATAAATATTTAAAAAATAAAATAAAATGCCCCAAAGTGGAAGGAAAAAGTCCTTTAAATTTTAAACCTTGGAAATCTTAGCAAGCAAGGAAAATGCGCTGTGAGTTGGAAATTTGGCTTTTTGGTAGATGTAGGTAGAACCCTTTTTGACTTTTCCACACATGCCACCTTCCATAAGGTGACTTTGTATCATGGAGGTTGCTTTGTTAAAAGGTGGTGGCAGTGCCACTTGTTCCCTGGTCCCTGTGCAGGCAGAGGGTGACACACATGGTGGTGGTGAAGTGGTGAAGCCTTTGTTCCCAAGACTGCAGTGGTGGAGGTGATGGAGGTAGTGGAGGTGGCTGCCGAGCGCCTGGCTCTGTCTAGCTCCCGAGAGGGCGGAGGCCGGCCTTTAGATTTTTGTTTCCATTTAAATTTCTCCCAGACCTTTAAGTCTTAAAGACCCCTTGTCAGAAAACCAAGGGCAATGATCTTTCACTGTTATATCCAGACGAAAGTGAGACACCAAACACTGGAGACTTTCGGGGATTCAAAGATGTTATTTATTGGCCAAACGACAGACCTGCACAGGGGCGACCTCAATCTAATGAGGCGCGCACTGTCGCTTACAGCTAGGGCTTTTTATAGCAGAACAAGTGAGCCCGGGCACAGAAGATAAGATGGTAGTAAGTGATTGACTATCAGGGTGAGGGTCTGAGGTGGTCTTGAGGCCTTAATCGGCCTGACTCCGGGCTGTCTGGTTGCCCTAATTAGTGTTACAAGTTTATCTTGGGTCAACAGTCTTTTCCGCTGGCGGTTTCTCGTGCTCTGGGCCTATGGACTCTAGGGGTCCCGGAATCCCTTTGTCCCTGCAGTTAAAGAGCGAATGCACTTCTCTTGAACTAGGTCTCTAAATAAGCTTCCTCCTTTCCTAGTTTCAATAATGCTAGTAATACACATCAGGCTTTTGCTGGGGTTCCACATTCCCTACTCCTCTTAGGGAATAATCAAACCCTTGATTCTTCTTCTGTGGGGAGTATGGTATATGGTTGGGATAAGACTATTAACTTCTTCTATTCGCTCCTTTATGAAGGTTAGAAGTTTGTTTACTATTAAAGGTCCTATGGTAATAGCTAGTAATAAAACCAAAAGGGGGCCAGCGATTGCAGATACTAAAGTAGTCAACCAAGGGGAGGTCTTAAAGATTGATTCATACCAGTGTGAGCTTCCTTCTTCCTTATTTCTATCTCCTCTTCTTGAGTTTCCTACTCCAAATGTTTCCCTATATGTTCCATTCTATTGTCCTGTGTCACCTTTTTCACTTCAATTCCTTCACCTCTTGCTTCTTCCCTCTACACGATCCTTTAACTTGCACAGACCCTGTTCAACTTATATTGACCCTCTGCTACTTACACAAACCTTTTGCAACTTTCCTAGTCCTTTTAGTTTCTCCTTTTAACTCACTGAGAAATAAATAACCCACTTTCAAGTCTATTTTCTTCAAAATATATTGCCATAATTTACACCTTCTATTACCAAAACTATATATTCTTTCCCAACTTAATTAGTGTTATATTTGTCCTTCCCTCCTCCTGATACCCATCCACCCTTGTTGACTAAGGTTTCACATCCCCATGCTTGACAATAGTACTCCAGCCCTGACCCACAACTCTGTCTTTTGCTGGGCAGAGGCTCAGGGCATCCGATGGAGGAGGTGTACTAGAGGGCTCTGTTTAATGCCTGAGAATAGTCACATCGTTGGTCTACTCTATCCCCTTGTAGTGGGTAGTGACTAGTCCCTAGAGCAACATGTACTTGTAAGCCCATTTTGTAACAGAGTTTGTCATCAAAGAACTTAGAAAAGTCAGTTTTGAGGGTCACTGGTCCATTATCCCAAGTGTTGTTTGTTGATATTATCAGGACCTATTCTTTCTGTTCTAACACACAACACCTGCCACCCAGCCAGCGAGTACTAAGTATGTGAGAAGGTGAGCTTTAAGGGCTGGTCTGGGTCCCTTCGGACCCTCCATCTCTGGGATTCTGTCTTGTGGTCTTCAGCTGGTTTCACGTGGGAGAGGTGGATCCAATGAGGTTTCTCTGCTACCTTAACAGCAGTAGGGGTGCTTAACAGTATCTGGAATGGTCCCAACCACCGAGGTTCAAGGTTGTTCCTCCGATGGTTCAGAATCCATACCCACTGTCCAGGGTCTGGTGGCTCCAGCCTCGAGGTACTGGTGCAGGTGAACTCGGCTATTCTTTGGTTCCGTAGTTCCCTCACCTCATTACGGATCAACTGGAGTGCCTGTAGGGACTTGAGGAAGTTATGATTAGCGACATTTACCTCTTCTCGGGAAAGGTGGGGAACCAAGGGAACTGATTGTCCAAACATAAGTTCATAAGGGGTCCATCTATTCACATAAGGGGTGCATCTTACCCTAAATAGGGTGAAAGGGAGTAGCTCTACCCAGTTTTCGCTGGTCTCCTCCCTTAACTTTATTAAGGTTTCCTTTAAAGTCCTATTCATTCTTTCTACTTGCCCTGAACTCTGAGGTCTGTAAATGCAATGTAGTTTCCAATTAATCCCTAGTCTCATAGCCAGCTCCTGGGATATCTTAGAGACAAAGGTTGGCCCATTATCTGATCCTATGGCCACCGGTATTCTGTACCTAGGTATTATGTCTCTTAGTAATATTTTACAGACTATGGAGGGGGACTCTCCCTTAGTAGGGAAGGCCTCTGTCTAACCAGTAAAGGTGTCTACTAGCACTAACAAGTACTTATATCCTGACTTCCCTTGAGTCATCTTCGTGAAGTCCATTTCCCATAGCTCCCCAGGTGCCTTCCCTCTGTACCTCACTAACTGGGGCAATCTTCTATTGTCAGCATTAACTTTGGCATAGGTCTGACACCTAGAGACTATGGAGTGGACTATCTCCCTTATTTGGGGCCCTTGATAGTATTTCCAAACGAGTTGTTCCAACTTGTTCTGTCCTAAATGTGAGCTTGCGTGGATGTCCTGGACTATTTCCCTAACTAACCCCTGTGGTAGATACAGCCTTGAATCTGGAAGCTTAATCCATCCCTCCTTATTCTTTCTTCCCCCTATCCACTCTCCCTCTTGCTCCTCTTCTAGAGTATAGCTAGGGTTGGGAGGTAGTGCAGGTTGAGGAAGTAAAGGCAGGAGGCTTGCAGAACTTCCCTCAGCTGCCTCCTTAGCTGCGGCATCAGCAAAGTGGTTTCCTTGGATAACAGGGGAGTGCCCCTTCTGGTGTCCCTTGTAGTGTATGATAGTAACTTATGTTGGCAACCATAGGGCATCTAGGAGGGCCAAGATCTCTGTGCGGTTCTTGATTTCTTTCCCTCCTGCTGTTAAGAGTCCTCTTTCTTTGTAGAATTCTTGGCTTAGGACTCCTAGGGCTATTCCTTCCTTCTCAGCTATGAACAGCTGAAAGGGTTTTGTTACATCAGGCAGAGCCAGCGCTGGGGCTGCAACTAAGGCTTCCTTGAGTGCCTGAAAAGCTCTTCTTTCTATTTCTGCCCATCAAAATTGTTCTTCCTTTCCCCTCGTGAGCTCATGTAGGGGTTTGGCTAACTCTGCAAAACCTAGGATCCAGAGTCTACAATATCCTACTGCCCCCAAGAACTCTCTCACTTGCCTCTTGCTGGTTGGTTCCGGGATCTATAAAACAGTCTGGATTTGCTGGCTGGATAACGTCCTTTGTCCCCCTTGTAAGTTATACCCCAAGTAACTTACAGTTTGGGTGACAACCTGAGCCTTCTTGGCAGAGACGCGATACCCCATCCATTGTAGGTCTTGTAGTAAGTCCAAGGTGGCCTTCTCGCACTCCTCCTTATCTTGTAGATGCCAGGAGGATGTCATCCACATATTGGAGCAACACCACACACGGATGAGTAGAGCGCAAGACCTGCAAATCTTTACTAAGAGCTTCATTAAAGATGGTGGGAGAGTTCTTAAACCCTTGGGGAAGTCTAGTCCAGGTGAACTGTCCTACTAGTCCATTCTCTGGGTCATTCCACTCAAATGCAAAAATCTCTTGGCTTCTGAGGGCCAAAGGAATACAAAAGAATGCATCTTTCAAGTCCAACACCGTATAGTAGGTATGGGTAGGGGGCAATGAACTCAGCAGGGTATAGGGGTTAGGCACTGTTGGATGTATAGTCTCTATCCAGGCATTCACCTCCCTTAAGTCCTGTACCAGGGGCGGTAATCCTGGGTCCCAGGCTTCTGGACCGGCAACAAGGGGGTGTTCCAGGCTGATTGGCACTCGCGGAGGATGCCTGCCTCCAGTAAGCACTTTAGGTGTCGCGCTATGCCTTGCTTGGCCCGGGCGGGCATTGGATATTGCCTCACCCATACTGGGCTGGCAGTGCTCAACAGCTGCACTACCACCGGTGGCTGGTGGGCTGCTAACCCTGGCGGGTTATTTTCTGCCCATACTACAAGTACCTGTGTCAGCAACTCATCCGATGCCCTCTCTGTCCCAACCTCACCTCGTGAGACCGTAGCGAGCAAGTACTCTTCTGACAGGGGAACGGTCACCTCCAGGCTGACTCCATCTTCCTGGTCCTGGGTGACCTCCCCTCCTTGTGTGAAGGAGATGGTAGCTTGCAATTTCTGCAACAAATCTCGCCCAAGCAGCGGGTAGGGACAGTCTGGAATGACTAGGACGGAATGAGTTACGGTGCCTCATCCTAAGTTGGTGATTCTCGCAGTTGCCCATGGGTAAGCCTCTGCTTTTCCTGTTGCCCCTACTATTTTTGTGGTTGCCTTTTGTACTTGCCCCTGTGGTTTCTTTAAAACTGAAAAGGTGGCTTCCATGTCAACAAGGAAATCTATAGGCTTCCCTTCGACTGTCAATGTAACTAGGGACTCCTGAGAGCCAATAAGGATGGAGCCCTGGCCCCGTCAGTCCAAAGTCTGGAGCAGGACCGATGGGTGGGGCTCCCATCTCTGATTCTCTGGATCGGCTCTTTTTAGCTTTGGGCAATTTCTTTCCCAATGTCCTTTCTCTTTGCAGAAGGCGCACTGGTCCTTGCCTATGTCTGCTCATCCGCCCTGGTTTTTTTTTCTTTTCCCTCTATATTTACTTCCTTTCCCTTTTTCTGCTGGTGCCTGTGCAGCCATTAGAATTTTAGCCACCTCTTTCGCCCTGCCTATTTCTGGATCATCCCTGTTGACAAACACTTTCTGAGCTATTTCTAAGAGCTTGCTTCTATTTTCTCCTTCAAATCCTTTGATTTTCTGTAGCTTCTTTCTAATATCTGATGTGGCCTGAGTCACAAAAGCAATATTTACTAGTCTCCTGTTTTCCTCTGCCTCTGGATCTAATGGGGTATATACTCGGTATGCTTCCATTAACCTCTCTAGGAAGGCAGCGGGAGATTCTTCTCTTCCCTGAATTACTTCGCTGACTTTACTAAAATTTGTAGGCTTCCTAGCCGCTGCCTTTAGTCCCTTAAGTAGAGCCCGGAGGTACTGGAGGAGCGCATCCCTTCCCCCTGAGGTATTGGGGTCCCAATCAAGGGGTTTGGAAGGGAGGATATCTTCTAGTTCTCTCCTGCCCGCCACAGTCTCCCCTTCCTCCCCCAACACTGCCTTTGCAGCTTCCCTTACAATCCTATCCCTCTCTTCTGAGGTAAAAAGAGTCTGCAATATCTGCTGGCAGTCATCCCACGTTGGCTGGTGGGTTCTGAAAACCGTTTCTAGAAGGGAAATCAACCCCTGGGGTTTTTCAGAGAATGGGGGTTCTGATATTTCTAATTATAAAGGTCGCTAGTGGAGAAGGGGACATAAATTAGCTGGGGAGGAGCTCTCGGTGGCACATCTGGTGCTGGGGGCTCCTCCTGGAGCAATAAGATGGCAGCTCCTGCCCCTGGAGGAGGCAAAACTCTCAGACCTCTCCGGCTGTGTCCGTCACCGCTTCCTGCATCCTGTCCTGCCCGCCACCTTCGCTCCTCACCATGTGTAAGGTGGTGGGGAGCCCCGCCTGAGGTGCCCTAAACACACTATGACCAGCACGTAAAGCTGAGAGCAACCCTGTCTGCTGCTGCTGTTGCTGCCGCCGCCGCGGCCACCCACCACAGCCAGTCCCCGGCTGCCACTGCCGCTGGCTCCGGCCCCTTGTGTGCGACCGAGTGTCCGTGAGAGGCAGAAAGCTGCACTCCCCTTCGCCTCCCTCCTCTCCCCGCTGACATTTTCTAATATACCCGGGCCGCTCGGTAGCAATGTTGACCCAGACATCTATATAGAGGTACTGGTCTGGATGGGGAACCCTGTATACTGTGGCTTGAACAGCAAAAAGAGTAGGTAGGTCAAAGGTTCCCTCTGAGGGCCATCCAACGTTGGCTCGAGGTTCTGAGGACCTCTGGGTCTGGAGGCAGTCCCGTATCTACTCGCTCGCCTCTGGAAATCAGAAAAGTTCTAAAGGAGGCAGTCCAGTGGGGACCCAGGGACCGAAGCCTGTTGTCCCATGCTGATCAAGGCTGATATCCAGGGAAGGCACAAACTTATAATGCAAATCAAAAGTAGTACAAGTAATATGATTTCTCTCACTGTGCACAGACAAGACAAGGACATGAAGTTGCACTTGCTCGCCTGCCTGGCCTGCCCTCTCGCGAGGTAACGTCGGTCTTAGCTAAGGTTGCCCGAGCAGAATTCCGGGTTAACTGCCAACCGTTATGCCATATGACCTGACACAGGAACCGCAGGTTGGGGCCCACTCAAGTCCCGTAGGTTTCCCCGTGGGACTGTGGACATTCACTTTCACTACACACACACACACACACACACACACACACACACACAGAGCCAGCACTCATTCTCACCCCGGGAGCAGCGCAGCGCAGTGCAGTAGACCTGTCACCAAACATCAAAACTCCATAGGCGGCGTCCCGCCTCTTGGGAGTCCCTGGGTGGACTACTGGCGGTGTCCCACCTACCACCTCAGGGTCAAATTACTCCGGAGCACTCAACCAAAAAGAGGATCCTCATCAAACACCCAGCTCGAGCTGCCCGTCCAGTCTCCAAGCCGAAACTCCAATGAGGGAGATCTCGCTGGGGCCTCCAAATGTTATATCCAGACGAAAGTGAGACACCAAACGCTGGAGACTTTCGGGGATTCAAAGATGTTATTTATTGGCCAAACAAGAGACCTGCACAGGGGCAACCTCGATCTCATGAGGCGCACCCTGTTGCTTACAGCTAGGGCTTTTTATAGCAGAACAAGCGAGCCCGGGCACAGAAGATAAGATGGTAGTTAGTGATTGATTATCAGGTTGGGGGGTCTAAGGTGGTCTTGAGGCTTTAATCGGCCTGTCTCCGGGCTGTCTGGTTGCCCTAATATCTTGGGTCAACAGTCTTTTCCGCTGACGGTTTCGTGCTCTGGGCCTATGGACTCTAGGGGTCCCTGCAGAGGTCCCCTGCAGAGCGACTGCGCTTCTCTTTAACTAGGTCTCTAAATAAGCTTCCTCCTTTCCTAGTTTCAATAATGCTAGTAATACACATCAGGCTTTTGCTGAGGTTCCACATTCACAACCTTTAAAAGTACAATTAAACTTTTTCCCTTTATTTTGCAACCCCAGTGAGTACTTGAGCAAT
Source organism: Noctilio leporinus (assembly GCA_004026585.1). Classification (NCBI taxonomy): domain Eukaryota; kingdom Metazoa; phylum Chordata; class Mammalia; order Chiroptera; family Noctilionidae; genus Noctilio; species Noctilio leporinus. The sequence goes on from PVIW01011341.1 coordinate 32,477, forward strand.
TGTTGAACTACTTAGAAATAAATTTTCTGTTCCTTGGAAAGTCTGCTTCCCATGTTTCCTTGATGCCAAAAAATCGGCAGACTTGCTTCACTTTACCATTTCTTTCCTCTGAATTCACGCTTCCTAGAGCTTTCTAGGGAGTGATGTAATGGGTGCAAATGTGCTGCTTGTGGGGAGCAGCTTCCAAGGGAGTTACCCCTTGGCCTACCTGGGACTCCAAGATTCTATGTTTTTACCAGGTGGGCCCCAACATTATGACTTCTTTGGGACACTTAAGGTGCAAGCCTCATCCAGGAAAGCTCTTATATCCATCCAGACTGTCTCTAAACTTTACTCATTATCACACTTACAGGTTGGTTTCTACACAAAAAGGAAGGGTAAGACTAAGCTATACTACAAGTTTCTGTATATCTTGTCACCTCAAAGACCAAAATTTTGTAGGTCAAATGCTGGGGTATCACTTGTTTTCACGTTCCCAAAGGGAGCAATTTGGCACCTTGATGCAATCTTACAATGCCGTTGATCTCAACATAATTGAACTCTTAAATTAAGCTCTTTGGTTATTCTTTGCCTCAGTAGATTCACTCAGAAGTAGGGCTGCTGATGGAAAGATATGAATGTGAAATCTTTGTATATTTTATATAGCTTCATAGGCTATAGATGTAACATTGTCATTACCATTCTCTGATGGTGACAACTTTTTTGCATCAAGCCTGACATTGAATGCATTATTCTTTTAAATTAAAACCACCCTTGTGTTCAGGCTTTCCAATGCTATCACAGTGGTCATTGATGAGCACTTGTTTTAGTGATAGTTTGAGTCACCTGCCAGGTGTTTACCACCAAAATTGATTTCTCCTTTCCTGAGTCATCATAAGGATTCTTTCGTTGGAATGGGCTATTATCTTCCTGAAATCATCAAGTATTTGACACTTTTATAAATTTTGACTCTCCATAATGAGAGTATGAAAATTCAAATTTAAGTAAAACAAAGTAATGATCAGTGTCTTTATTTGAGATCAATATGTTTCTCTCTTTGTGTGTTGTTCCTGAACACTGTCTCCAAATTGGGAAAGAAAGATATTTTCCCAATTTTTCCCTTAATGATAGAGGTAGATCAAGTCTCAGAGCTTAAAGGGAATGTGTTTCATCCAGATGTATGGAGATTTCAGTCTGGCCTGTAGGTCCTTGAATGACAATTTGAAATCTTTAGGGCTCTATTTTCTTTTTACTATAATCTCTAAGCCCTTCTTTTCCTATTTCTATAATGGAGTTGTTAGTTTCAGGCTCACTAAGACAATGCTCTTAATACAGACAATTCATGTGGGGGACCGCCTGTCCCCAGAGACACCCCCTGCCCAGGCCAGGGATGAACTAAAACTGTCCCAAACAGCTCTTCTGTAAGGGGAAGAAGATCTGGCCAGTGGCTCAAGGCCAAAGGCCCAGTTCTTTGTTCCCAAAGATCTTTCATTGAAAGGGGTAAACTTGAAGGTGTGTAGCTTGTCAATCAATGCTAACTAATGCTAATTACAGGGAACTGTGTGTGTGTGGGGGGGAGACAAGTGAAGGGGCAGGGAGATCTCACCCAGGTCAGGATGTGCATTCAAATTTTTAAAAATTCTGCAGTTTATACAACAAAGGATTAGGCAAAGTGAGAGAACAGACCTGGTTTCATAGTAACTAAAGTATTTTCCCATGACCTAGACCCCTTCCCCAGGGCTACTGGTTTTAACATGAAAACATGTATGTACCCAGCATTCCCTGTCTTCTGGTTGGGGCTTAGAGGTTTAGCCTGGCCTGTGGAGAACTCCCAGTTTCTATGTTTTCCCAGGTGGGCCCCAACAAACTCATAGAAGGATTACTATTGTTTCTTAGCTAATAAAATGCCTTGAAAACAATAATTTTATAATTTCCACTCACCACTAAAGTCAAATTGTGCATTTATAGCTTAGATTTCTTTTTTTATTTTTGTATTTTTTTTTACCTCTGTACACTGGTCCTTCCATACATATCTCTTAACAGCTGTGTGTTCCTGGGTGAGCTCTAGATGTTTATTCTTATGGTTGTTCATTGTGATGTGGTTTATATAATGCCCCTTTCTGTATCAATATTGTGAAGGTGACACCAGCTTGTCCCTGGGTGAGGCTTGCATATTGAGGCCTCTCCAGAGGACATAAAGCAGAAGTGCCTTGTAGTGTCCATGGTACCAAACCTCACATACAAAAACATTGTTTATGTAACTACCCACCTTTCTGACCTTCAACATCCACCCAACTACGTTGGATCAGTGTTTCACCAGATGAGCTCTGGCCAACTTCATGTCACATGTTGACTCTGTCCATTTCTGGATTGTATCTTGGGGTTAACTCTCAGCTCTCTGACCTCAGTTTGCATCTTTGAAAAGTGGGTAGTAAAACATATATGTTGTATGGATTTGGATGGATCAATTGGACCAGTCACGATAGGTGCTTACCTGGTACCTGATTTTGCAGAATATACAGCTGGACCTACTGTGGGTGTTCAGCTTTATAAATTTCTACTCGCTAATAAAATCCTTCTGCCTCCATCTTTACTTGCCTGTGGCCATTCAACTGGAAAACAAATTGCCAAGAAGTTTGAAATGCCATTTAGCTGGTTCTGACTTTTATTTTTGGAGTGGCCCAATTAGGGATTCCTGGGAGGAGCAGAATTGCCCCAGGCTCACTCATCTATGTAGTATGACTTTGGATGTGGTTCATAAATTCAACTCTATCTGATACACTGCATTCATGCTGACCCTACCTGAAACACCTAATATAACTCATTAAGAAAAAAAGCAGTCACAACTTATGATTGTCAATTTCGCTCAGACTATAAGGCAGCAAACTACATATCACTTGAGGTCTCCTCTACATATATCATATATGATACTTCCCTAGCATTTTTGTATCTGGAGGCATTTTACAAATATGGACTTCAGTGATGGATCACAGGACAATAAATATAGGTTAGGGATCCTTGAGTCCAGAGAAAGGGCCTCCTGCTTTTATAGGAGATGTGTTGGGAAAAAGAATGGAATTATGGGTGAGAAGAACCTGGAAATATTCTGGATTTGGTCTCACCCCTTTCTAAAATGGTTGACACTTCATTTTTTTTTTTTAAATCTGCTGGCCTTTCCATTGTGCCTTTTCACCCTCAACTTTACCATCTTCATCCTGTGCCATACAGAGGACATGCAGCCGGACTCTGAAGTTCAGACCCACCGAGTCAGCTGTACAAACACTAATGACAGCCCCTTGCTTAGAGCTCCCTAATTCTCTTTCCCAGCTTTCTTCTTCATCTTATAAAATTTCCTTTCTGTAGTATTAGAGGATATAAGTGGCTGAGGAAAGTAGGCTGTTAAAACATTGGAAATGCCACAGCTAAGTGTTGTAATTTTTTTTTAAAGATTTTATTTTATTATTTTTAGAAAGAGGGGAAGGGAGAGAGGCAGAGAGGGAGAGAGATATCAATGTATAGTTGCTTTTCACCTGCCTCCAGCCACAGACATGACTGGAGACCTAGTTTGCAACCTGGTTATGTGCCCTGGCTGGGGAATCGAACCTGTGACCTTTGGGTTTGCAGACCTGCTCCTTATCCACTGTGCTACCAGCCTGGGCTAAGTGTTGTGATTTTAAAGTAGTTTATATGTCTTTTAATTTCCTCATCTGCAATGCTGAGATAAAAACAAAAAATCACTTATTTCAAAGGATTCATTTGATAGTTAAATGTGATATGAGATGATTACAAAATGATAATCTTATTTTAAAATACTGAGCCTTAGGCAATTAAAAAAGAAAAGCAGACTTAACTGCAAACTAGGTTTACTTGCTAAATATTTACAAAGCTTTGCATTTAAAACGGCAGGGTACACATTTTTCTCCAGCTTAAACAGAAAACTTTCTAGGACAGATTAAAAACAAAACAAAACAAAATAAAAAACAAGTTTCAATAAATTAAAAAATTTAAAGTTATATCAGCCATATTTTCTGACCATAATGATAGATACTAGAAGTCAAATATAGGGAAAAAACATAATCAGCAACATGAATTTGGAGATTAAACAACATGCTATCAAATACCCAATAAGTCAAAATGAAAGCAAACAACTACATCGAGACAAATAAAAATGCAAACACAGTCATAGAAAACCTAGATTTAGCAAAAGCTCTTACAGGAGGAAACTTTATATCATTTTAACTAAAGAGCAGATAAAGTACCATGAAATAATTTAAATTGTTTCTAAATACATTAGAAAAAGAAGAAACAAGGCAAAAAGTAAGGTGAAGTAAAATAAAACAAAGAATAGTGTCTTATTTTTTTTTTAAATTTTATTGTTGTTGTATTACATCCGTCCCCTTTTTGCTCACCTCTGTCCCCCTCCCCCACACCCATTCCCCTCAAAGTCAACCCCACTGTTGTCCATGTCGATGGTTCCTTTATACTAGGTTCTTGTTTAAGCTGCTCCCCTTTCTTGCCTCTGCCCCGCCCCTCCCACTTCTCCCCAACCCCTTTTCCCCTGACCACTGAAGGCCTATTCCTTGTATTCATACACTTGGTTCTGTTTTGCTTGTTGTTAGTTTTGCTCATTATTGTCCCGTAATGGGTGAGATCATATGATATTTATCCTTCACTGATTGGCTTATTTCACTAAGCATAATACTCTCCAGTTCCATTCATGTTGTTGCAAAGGGTACAAGTTCCTTCTTTCTTTCTGCTATATAGAATTCCAAGTGTAAATGTACCAAAGTTTTTTGATCCAATCATCCACTGATGGGCACTTAGGCTGTTTCCAGCACTTGGCTATTGTAAATAGTGCTGCTATGAACATAGGTGTGCATAGGTTTTTATGAACTGGTGTTTCAGGATTCTTTGGGTATAGTCCAAGTAGTGGAATTGCCGGATCAAAAGGCAGTTCCATTTTTAGTTTTTTAAGGAAACCCCATACTGTTTTCCATAGTGGCTGCACCAGCCTACATTCCCACCAACAGTCTATGACGCTTCCCTTTGCCCCGCATCCTTGCCAACACTTGTTGTTTGTTGATTTGTTGATGATTGCCATTCTGACAGGTGTGAGGTGGTATCTTAATGTAGTTTTAATTTGCATCTCTCTGATGACTAGTGATGTTGAGCATTCTTGCATATGCCTCTGGGCCCTTTGAATATCTTCCTCAGTGAGTTGTCTGTTCAGGTCTTTTGCCCATTTTTTAAAGAGGCTGTCTGTCTCCCTGGTGTTGAGTCGCATTAGTTCTTTATATATTTTGGAGATCAGACCCTTGTCTGAGGTATCATTGGCAATTATGCTTTCCCATACAGTTGGTTCCCTTTGAATTTTGCTGATATTTTCTTTAGCTGAACAGAAACTTTTCAATTTGATATAGCCCCATTTGTTGATTCGTTCTTTGATTTCCTTTGCCCTTGGTGAAATATCAGTAAACATACTTCTGCGTAGGATATCCAAAAGTTTACTGCCTATCTTTTTCTCCAGGACCTTTATGGTGGCACTGCTTATGTTTAAATCCTTTATCCATCTTGAGTTTATTCTGGTGTATGGTGTAAGTTGGTGGTCTAGTTTTATCTTTTTGCATGTTGCTGTCCAGTTCTCCCAACACCATTTGTTGAAGAGACTGTTTTTACTCCATTGGATGTTCCTTCCCCCTTTGTCAAATATGAGTT